>ML661325.1:7755595-7953284 GCA_007570785.1 Antilocapra americana
TGTGTGTGTGTGTGTGTGTGTTCCAGGGCGGGGTGTGTGTGTGTGTGGTGGTGACTAATTTGAAAAAGCTGACTCTGCAAACTTTAACATGAAGAAGGTAAAAATAGGAGCAGGCATCATGAAAGTATAGCGTGCTGAACTGACATACGGTCAGAGTGTCCTCATTTGACAGATGAGCAAACTGAGGTCCAGGGAGGTAAACTGAGTCAGGCTGGCTTACTGACCACAGCCAGAGAGCTGTGAGGACAGGAGTCAGGACCAGGGTTGAGATCTCAAGACGGCTGGATTGGGCCAGGAGGCCAGTGTTGTCATTGCTTAAAAGAGTATCACATCCTGGACTCATCTTAACATAGATGAATCTTAACATAGAGTCTTCATTTATTGCCTCTTAAGAAAATCCTTTCTCTGTCTGGGTCTTGGTTTTTTCATCTATGTAGTGAAGATTTTACCCCTTTCTAAAGGCATTTGTGGCATGAAAGATCATCTAGAAGGCCCACATGTCAAGATGAAAACCTAGAATATGTTTGAAAGCAGAGGACTGTTCACACACATCTCTATGACATTTTTTGGGTGTTGTGCTTGACCCGTGTGCAGTAGGCTATACTCCAGGGTTTCCTGGAGGAGGTGGTCTTCTTAGAGGTAACCCTGGTGCTCAGTGTCCCTCTGGCTTGTTCCTCACTCAGGACCTCCATGTTCCCAATGAGGACCGAATCAAGCAGCTGCTGGGGCAGGATGCCTGGACCTCGCAGAAGAGTGAGCTGGCCGGCTTTTACCCCCGGCTCATGGCCAAGTCAGACACGGGCAAGATTGGTTTAATCAATCTGGGCAACACTTGCTACGTGAACAGCATCCTTCAGGCCTTGTTCATGGCTTCCGAGTAGGTGCTGCTTTTATATTTCTTGTCTGCCTCTGCCTCTCTCTGCTGTGCTTCCCGGTGTGTGGGTGTGGGGATGGGGGTTGGAGAAGGGGGGCTCCTGCTGTGTATTATTGGAGAAGGCAATGGCACCCCACTCCAGTACTCTTGCCTGGAAAATCCCATGGATGGAGGAGCCTGGTAGGCTGCAGTCCATGGGGTCGCTGAGTCAGACATGACCCAGTGACTTCACTTTCACTTTTCGCTTGCATGCGTTGGAGAAGGAAATGGCAACCCACTCCAGTGTTCTTGCCTGGAGAATCCCAGGGACGGGGGTAGCCTGGTGGGCTGCCATCTCTGGGGTCTTGCAGAGTCGGACACGACTGAAGCGACTTAGCAGCAGCAGCAGCTGTGTTATGGGCACAGCTCCCTGGGGTCTGTGACGTGAAGGGCAAGTGAGCTCCCAGAGGGCTGCAGGCCATTGTCTGGGCACTAGGTCAAGACTTGATGGGAACTTGAGATGGGGATTTGGGGGCCAGGCTGCAGCGGGAAGTGAGTGTGCTGCGTTGGTCGGCATCGCTGACTTTTCTCCTAGAGTCTGTGTGGGTGGACAGTGTCTTCTGCAAGTAGAACTTCCGCTTTCCTGGGCATTAATTAGTGAAACAAAATTTGTGTCATCAGTGGCTACCTATTCAACTGATGACTTGCTTAAAAATCAATTAAGGTTTCAGCCACACAAGCAGACATACTTCCCTCTCCTATTTTCCTTTTTTTTTTTTTTTGAGGGAAGTGCTTTTATTGCTTCCATTTTCTTTCTTTCTTTCTTTTTTTTTTTTATTAGTTTTGCCATACAATGACATGATATCACCATGGGTTTACATATGCTCCCCCTCCAGAACCCCCCTCCCTCCTCCCTCCCCCCAGGAAATCTCGCTGCACCAGCCCCGAGCATCAATCCTGGGCTAGCGATTGATTAGACACATGACAATTAACATGCTTCAATGCCCTTCTCCCATATCATCCCACCCTTTCCCTCATCCACAGAGTCCACAAGTCTATTCTATACATCTGCGTTCCTTTTGCTGTCTCGCATGCTGGGTTCTCGTTACCGTCTTTGTAAATTCCATATATATGCGTTAATATACTCTATTGTTGTTTTCCTTTTCTTAAAGAAAAATTTATTTAATTACCGCTGTGCTGGGTCCTTGTTGCCTCTCAGCGGCTTCCCCTGGTTGGGGTGTGCAGGAGTTACTCTCTGGCTGCGGCGCAGGCTTCTTGCCGCGGTGGCTTCTCTGCTGCCGAGCGTGGGCTCTGGGTCCTCGGGTTCAGCAGTTGTGGACATGGGCTTGGTTGTCCCGGGGTGTGTGGGTCTTAGTACCCAGACCAGGCACTGAACCCGTGCCTCCTGATTGGCAGGCAGATTCCCAGCCACTGGACCACAAGGGGAGGCACCTCAATTTTCCTTTTGTGTGTGTGTGTTTAAAAATGCATGTAACATGAAATTCACCATATTAACCATTTTTAAGTATACAGTTCAGTGGTGTCAGATTGTATTCACAATCGCTGTGCGACCGTCACTACCATCCACCCCTTTAACTCTTTTCCTGTTGTCAATCTGAAGCTCTCTGCCTATTAAGTAATAACTTCCCATATTCCCATTCTCCCTCCCCCGCAGCCTCTGGTAACCGCCATTATACTTTCTGTCTCTGTGATTCTTGTCTCTGCTTTAAGTACCTCGTATGCAGTTTTCGTCTTAATTTCACTTAGTAAATGTCCTCGAGATTCATCCATAGGGTAGCATATTGCAGAATTTCTTTCCTTTTTAAAGGCTGGGGTAATATTCCATGGTGTGTATAAACCACATTTTGGTAATCTGTTAATTGGTGAAATGAAAGACCATGGTTTGCTTCTGTGTTTTACCTGTTATGACCATGGAAGCACAAGTATCTCTTTGAGACCCTGCTTATGATTCTTCCAGATACATACCCAGAAGTGGAATAGCTGGGTCATTTGGTAGTTCTGATTTTTAGTCTTTTTGAGGAACCTCTATCTTGTTTTCCACAGTGACAGCACCAGTTTACATTCCTACAAACAGTGCATAAAGGTTCAGAGTTCTCTATATTTTTCCAAGACTTCTCTTCTGTTTGTTTGTTTTCTGTCAGTAGTTATCCTAATAGGGGTAAGGGTTTCCCTGGTGGCTCAGCAGTAAAGAACCCACCCACCAATGCAGGCGATGCGAGTTTGATCCCTGGAGAAGGAAATGGCAACCCACTCCAGTATTCTTGCCTGGGAAATCCCATGGACTGAGGCTCCTGACAGGCTATAGTCCATTGGGTCGCAAAAGAGTCAGACATGACTTAGCAATTAAACAACAGCAATAACAAATGGGTGTGAGGTGGCCTGTCATTATGGTTTTTAATTTGCCATTTCTGTAATGATTAGTGATGTGGAGCCTCTTTTTATGTGCTTATTGGCCATTTGTGTCAATTCTTTGGCAAAAAGTCAGTTTAAATCTATTGCCTATTTTTTGAATCAGGTTTGTTTTTGTTGAGGTTTAGGAGTTTATTTGTATGTTCTGAATATTAATCCCTTATCACATACATGATTTGCAAATATTTCTTCCCAGAGCCTTCTAGGGTTGCCTTTTTACTCTGTGGATAATCTTTTTTTAAAAATATGTTTATTGGAATATAGCTGATTTACAGTGTTCTGCTAGTTTCTGCTGTATAGCAAAGTGAATCAGTTATACATAGACATATATTCTCTCTTTTTTAGATTCTATATAGGCCACTGCAGAATCTTGAGTAGAGTTCCCAGTTCTCTACAGTAGGTCCTTATTAGTCATCTATTTTATATATAGTAGTGTGCCTATGTCAATCCCTATATCCCAGTTTATCCCTCCTCCCCTGATTTTCCCCCTGGTAACTGATAACCATAACCAGTGTTTCTTTCTTTCTTTTTCTTTTTTTACCTCTGTGACTGTTTCTACTTTGTAAATAAGTTCATTTGTACCATTTAAAGATTCTCTGTGGAATGGATAGTCTTTTCTTTTTTAGTTGTTGAAAGAGGTTGCTTTTTTAAAAATTTACTTTTATGGAGATATAAGTGACATAAAACATGACATTAATTTCAAATGTGTTATGTAATGATTCAGACATAAAACATGATGTTAATTTCAAATGTATTGTGTAATGATTCAGTATACCATTAGTTGACCCTTGAACAACATAGGTTTGAAATGCATGGGTCCACTTATATGTGGATTTTTTTTCTCATAAATATATTGGGAACATTTTTGCAGGTTTGTGACAATTTGAGAAAAAATTGAAGGCAAACCTTGTAGCCTAGAAGGTATGTCATGAATATATGAAATATATGTTGATATATAAATAACATAAAAAGTATGTGTTAACTGCTTATGTTATCATTAAGGTTTCTAGGCTTCTAGTTGACAGTAGGCTATTAGCAGTTATGTTTTTGGGGACTCAAAAGTTATGCCTGGATTTTCGACAGCATGGTTGGCGCCCCTAACCTCTGCATTGTTCAGGGGTCAACCGTATGTCTATATTATGAAATGATCACCATAATAAGTCTACTTAACATCCATAGCCACACACAGTTACAAATTTTTTTCTTCTGATAAGAAATTTTAAGATTTATTGTCTTAGCAGCTTGCATATGCAATACAGTATTAATAACTGTAAGAGCCATGCTGAACATTACATTCCCAGGACTTTTATTTATTTTGCAACTGAAACTTTGTTATCTTTTGACCACCTTCACCTATTTCTCCCATACCCAATCCCCATCTCTGGCAACCATTAATCAGTTTTCTGTATCTATGAAACTGTTTTTTTTAGATTCCACATGTAAGTGAGATCATACAGTGTTTGTCTTTTTCTGTCTGACTTATTTTACTTAGTGTAATGTCCTCAAGGTTTATCTAATTGTCATAAATGACAAGATTCCCTTATTTCTTGTGGCTGAATAATATTCCATTGTATGTATGTATACCGCATTTTCTTTATCTGCTCATTTGTCATTGGACACTTAACGTTGTTTCCATGTCTTGGCTATTGTGAGCAGTGCTGCCTTGGACATAGAGCTGCATGTATCTTTTTGAATTATAGTTTTGTCAGGTGTGTGCCCAGGTGTGAGATCGCTGGATCACATGGCAATTCTGTTTCTAGTTTTCTGAGGAATCTTCATGCCATTTTCCTTAGTGGCTGTACCAACTAACATTCCCACCAACAGTTTCCACTCCCTCCTCCAGCATTTGTTATTTGTAGACTTTTTAATGACTTTTCTGACTGGTATGAGGTGACACCTCGTTGTAGTTTTGATTTGCATTTCTCTGATAACTAGTGATGTTGAGCATCTTCTCATGTGCCTACTGGCCTTCTGTATGTCTTCTTTGGAGAAACGTCTGTTAAGATCTGCTGATTTTTCTATTGGGTTTTTTTGTTGAATATTTGACCTATTTGTATATATTGGAGATTAAGCCTTCTTTTCCATTTTTTAATATAAGCATTTTTTTAGTTATAAATTTCCTCCTTAGGAGCACCACTTTTGCTGTGTTGCATAAGCTTTGGTATGTTGTATTTTTGTTTTTGTTCATATCTAAGTATTTTCTAATTTCTCCTTGTGATTTCTCCAATGGATTTCTTTGATCCATTGGTTGTTTAAAAGTGTGTTGTTTAGTTTCAACAATTTTGTGAATTTCCCAGTTTTCTCTTATTGAATTCTAAGTTTATCTTGTGGTAGTCAGAGAAGATACTTTGTATGATATCTATCTTTTAAATCTGTTGAGACTTAATTTGTAGCCTAACTTATAGTCTTTCCTGGACAAAGGTCCATGTGCACTTGAGAAAAATGTGTATGCTACTGTTGTTGGGTGGAATGTTTTTTTTAATATGTGTTAAGTTTCCCAGTTTCTCTGTTTCTCTTCTGTCTGGTTGTTCTGTTCGTTACTGTGAGCAGGGTTGTGAGGTCTCCAACTATTAATGTAGAATTGTCTATTTCTCTTTTCAGTTTTGTTAGCTTTTGCATTATATATTTTGATGGCCTGTAATTAGGTGTGTAAATGTTTGCAATTGTTATGTCTTCTTGCTGTATTGAGCCTTTTATTAATATATAATGTCCCTGGAAAAGACTCTTGAGAGTCCCTTGGACTGCAAGGAGATCTAACAAGTCCATCCTAAAGGAGATCAGTCCTGGGTGTTCATTGGAAGGACTGATGTTGAATCTGAAACTCCAATACTTTGGCCTCCTCATGCAAAGAGTTGACTCATTGGAAAAGACCCTGAGGCTGGAAAGGATTGGGGGCAGAAGGAGAAGGGGACGACAGAGGATGAGATGGCTGGATGGCATCACTGACTCAATGGACATGAGTTTGAAAAGGCTCCAGGAGTTGGTGATGGACAGGGAGGCCTGGCGTGCTGCAGTTCATGGGGTTGCAGAGTCGGACACGACTGAGCGACTGAACTGAACTGAACTTTTTATTTTTCTTATTACCTTTCTTGACTTAAAGTCTGTTTTGTCTTACGTTAGTACTTAGCAGCAGCATCAGTACAGCCACTTCTGTTCTCTTTTGGTTATTATTTGTGTGGCATTTATTTTTCCATCCTTTCAGCCTCCTTGTGTCTTTGTACCTCCAATGAGTCTCTCATAGGCAGTATTATAATTGGATGTATTTTTATCCATTCTGCCAACTGCCAGTCTCTTCTGGTGAGAGCGTTGAATACATTTACTTTTATTAAAATCTTTTATAGTATTTTTAAAATTTATTTTTTATTTGGAGGATAATTGCTTTACGGTGTTGTGTTTCTGCTGTGCAACCGTTTGGAGCAGCCATATGTATGCATATATCCCCTCTTGCTTGAGCCTCCCTCCCACCTCCCACCGTTCTAGGTCATCACAGAGTACAGAGCTGAGCTCCCTGTGCTGTACAGCTGCTTTCCACTGTCTGTCTTACACATGGCAGTGTACATGTGTCAGTGCTACTGTCTTAATTCCTCCCATCCTCTCCTTCCCCTACTCTGTCCACACGCTCCTTCTGTACGTCTGTGTCTCTTTTCCTGCCCTGCAGATAGGCTCATCAGTACCATTTGTCTAGAAGGGAACTGACTTCTGCCATTGGGCTATTTATTTCCCATACACCCTCTAGCTTTTTTATCCCGCATTTCTTGCATTCCTGTTTTCTTTTGTGTTCAGTTGATTACTTTTTTTTTGGTAGCAAAATGTTTAAATTTCCTCTTTATTCCATTTTGTATATATTCCATAGCTATTTTCTTTGCTATTCCATGGGAATTACATTCAACATCGTAGAGTTATTACATTCTAATTTGAATTTATAGCTGCTTACCTTTAATAATGGGTGGGCTTTCTTGTAGCTCAAATGGTAAAGAATCTGCTGGCAATGCAGGAGACCTGGGTTCAGTCCCTGGGTTGGGAAGATCCTCGGAGAAGGAAATGGCAACCCACTCCAGTGTTCTTGTCTGGAGAATCCCATGGACAGAGGCGCCTGGCGGGCTACAGTCCATGGGGTCGCACAGAGTTGGACACAACTGAGCGGCTACCACTGCTACTACTTTAATAAGATACAGATACTCTGCTCCCTCACAGCTCCATCACACCTCACCTTGGTTGTTGATGTCACAGAAGTACATCTTTATAATCGTGTGCCCTAAAACATAAGCAAGTAATTCTTTTTAAATGCGTTAGTCCCCTGAATTAAGGGGACTAATGAATTCCCCTGAAGAATTTTGAGTTTCAAACCAAAGAAAGTTATGGTAATACTAGCTATTACATCAATTATTGTCTTTTTTCTTTACATATAATCATTCACGTATTTACCTTTGTGGAAATCTGTATTTTTCCTTGTGACTTTTAAAAATTTATTGATTTTTTTAGTTGATTGGTGATTGCTTTGCAATATTGGTTTGATTTTGTCAAACATCAACATGAATTAACCACAGGTGTACATATGTCCCCTCCCTCTTGAATCTCCCTCCCGCCTCCCGCCCATTCCTACCCCTCTAGGTTATTACAGAGCCCCAGTTTGAGTGCCCTGGGTCACACAGCAAATTCCCGTTGGCTGTCTGTCTACCTAAGTTAGTGTATGTGCTTCCCTGCTACTCTCTCCTTTCATCCCACCCTCTCCCTCCCTTCCCTCATCCTTGTCCATAAATCTGTTCTCTCTGTCTGCGTCTTCACTGCTGCTCTGTGAATAAGTTCATCAGTACCATCTTTCTAGATTCTATATATATGTTAATAAATGATATTTGCTGTTTTTTCTTTCTGACTTCCTTCACTCTGTGTAATAGGCTCTAGGTCCACCCACCTCTTTAGAGTTAACTCAGACGTGTTCTGTTTCATGGCCGAGTCGTATTCCATTGTATGTATGTACCACAGCGTCTTTATCCATTTGTCTATTGATGCACATCTAGATTGCTTCATGTCCTAGCTATTGTAAATGGTGCTGCAATGAACACTGGGGAATATGTGTTCTTCAGTTTTGGTTTCTTCAGGGTATGTACCTAGAAGTGGGATTGCCGTGTCCGATGGTGGTTTTACTCCTAGTTTTTTAAGGAATCTCCCTACTGTCTTCCATAGTGGCTGTGTCAGTTTACATTCCCACCAGCAGTGCAAGAGGGCTCCTTTTTCTCCACACCCTTTCCAGCATTTATTGTTTGTGGATTTCTTGATAATGGCCATTCTAACCAGTGTATATCTCATTGTAGTTTTGATTTGCATTTCTTTAATAATGACTGATGTTGACCATCTCTTCATCTGTTTATTAGACATAATATGTCTTCAGAGAAATGTCTGTTTAAGTCTTTTGCCCACTTTTTGATTGAGTTGTTTGTTTGATACTGAATTGTATGAGCTCTGTGTATATTTTGGAAATTAATCCTTTGTCAATTGGTTCATTTGCTATTATTTTCTCCCATTCTGAGGGTTGTCTTTTCACCTTATTTATAGTTAAATTTGCTGTGCAAAAACTTTTAATTAGGTCCCACTTATTTATTTTTGTTTTTATTTCCATTATTCTAGGAGGTGGATCATAAAGGATCTTGCTGTGATTTATGTCATACAGTGTTCTGCCTATGTTTTCTTCTAAGAATTTTATAGATTTTGGTCGTACGTTTAGGTCTTTAATCCATATCAAGTCTGTCTTTGTGTTTGGTGTTACAAGTGTTCTAATTTCATTCTTTTACACATAGTTGTCCAGTTCTTCCAGCACCACTTATTGGAGAGCTCTTTTTCCCATTGTATATTCTTGCCTCCTTTATTAAAGGTAAGGGGCCCATAGGTGCATGGATTTATCGCTGGGCTTTCTATTTTGTTCCATTGGTGTATACTTCTGTTTTTGTACTAGTACCATATTGTCTTGGTGACTGTAGCTTTGCAGTATAGTCTAAGATCAGGTAAGTTGATTCCTCCAGCTCCGTTTTTTTTTTCCTCAAGATTGGTTTGGCTCTTTGGGGTCTTTTGTGTCTCCATATGAATTGTGAAATTTTTTGTTCTAGCTCTGTGAAAAATGCCACTGGTAGTTTGCTAGGGATTGCAATAAATCCTTAGGTTGCTCTTGGTAGTACAGTCATTTTCACAATATTGATTCTTTCCACCCAGAAACATGGAATATATCCCTCCATCTGTTTATGTCATCTTTGATTTCTTTGATCAGTGTCTTAAAGTTTTCTGCATACAGCTCTTTTGTCTCCTTAGGTAGGTTTATTTCTAGGTATTTCATTCCTTTTGTTACAGTGGTAAATTTCTCTTTCTGATTTTTCATTGTTAGTATATGGGAATGCAAGTGATTTCTGTGTATTGATTTTTGTATCCTGTGACTTTACTAAATTCACTGATTAGTCCTAGTAATTTTCTGATAGTATCTTTATGGTTTTCTATGTACAGTATCATGTCATCTGCAAACAGTGAGAGTTTTACTTCTTCCTTTCCAATCTGGATTCCTTTAATTTCTTTCTCTTCTCTGATTGTTGTAGCTAGGACTTCAAAACTATGTTGAATAATAGTGGGGAGAGTGGGCCCCTTTGTCTTATTTCTGATCTTAGAGGAAATGCTTTCAGTTTTTCACCTTTGAGAATGTTTTCTGTGGGTTTGTTGAATATGGCCTTTACTATGTTAAGGTAGGTTCCTTTTATGCCCATTTTTTGAAGAGTTATTTTGTATCGTAAATGGGTGCTGAATTTTATTGAAAGCTTTTTCTTCATGTATTGGGATAATTATATGGTTTTATCTTTCAGTTTGTTAATATGGTGTATCAGATTGATTGATTTGTGTATAATGAACAATTCTTGCATCCCAACTTGATCATAGTGTATGATCTTTTTAATGTGTTGTTGAATTGTTTGCTAGAATTATTATTGCAGTTTTTGCATCTATGTTTGTTAGTGATATTGGTCTGCAGTTTTCTTTTTTTTGTGATATCTTTGTCTGGTTTTGGTATCAGGGTGATTGTGGCCTCATAGAATGAGTTTGGAAGTGTTCCTTCCTCTGCAATTTTTTGGAAGAGTTTCAGAAGGATAGTAGACATTAACCCTTCTCTAACTGTTTCATAGAATTCACCTGTGAAGCCATCTGGTGCTAGGGTTTTGTTATTTGGGAGATTTTTGATCACAGTTTCAATTTCAGTGTTTGTAATGGGCATGTTCATAATTTCTGTTTCTTCCTGGTTCAGTCTTGGAAGGTTGAACTTTTCTAAGTATCTGTCCATTTCCTTTAGGTTGTCCATTGTATTAGCATATAGCTGCTTTTAATAGTCTTTTATGATCCTTTGTATTTCTGCATTGTTGTAACCTTTTTCATTAATAATTTTGTTGATTTGGTTTTTCTCCCTTTTTTTTTCTTGATGAGTCTGGCTAATGGTTTGTCAATTTTGTTTATCTTCTCAAAGAACCAGCTTTTAGTTTTATTAATCTTTGCTATTGTTTCCTTCACTTCTTTTTCAGTTATTTCTGCTCTGATCTTCATGATATATTTCCTTCTAACTTTGCGGGTTTTTTGTTCTTCCTTTTCCAGCTGCTTTAGGTATAGAGTTAGGTTGTCCATTCAGTGTTTTTCTTGTTTCTTGAAGTAGGATTGTATTGCTATAAGCTTCCCTCTTAGAAGTACTGCTTTTGCTGCATCCCGTAGGTTTTGTGTTGTTGTGGTTTTTTTTTTTTTTGGTTTAATAGACATTTATTCTGTTGTTATATAGTTGAACAACCTCTACACACAAAATAATACGGTTTAAGATTCTTTTGAGTTGGAAGGAATTTGGGTTTTAAAAGGTTTTGCAAACCTGTTTTCTGGAGATCACTTAAATGGCCCTTTTTAAAGACCCTTGAAGAAAAATTGGTTCAAGAAAACCAGCAATTAAATTTCAAAATCAAACTATTTATGAAGATAGCAAGCCAAGAATTGGGGTAATTCCTCTTCTGTATTTCCTACACTCAAATCCACCCTGGGAAACACAAGCCTAGACTACGGGAAGACATGATGGAACAAGCAGAATGAGGTGGTAAGGGCAACCACAGCTGGTGGCCCATCAAGTTGGGAACGGTGAGGCTGGTTTGAGCAGGGATGGGAACTGTACACAACACAAAGTTGGAGGCCAACTGAATTTGCATTGACACCAACGACATGAGTTTTCTCAGTAGCCTTTTAAGAATGGAGTGACTTGACCCTGGAGAACAGAGTACACTTAGCAATGATACTTCTAAATATAATTACCCCTGTTTCCTATTCCCTAGTTCATGATGGTCACAAACTAATACTACAGATAAAACATTTAACTTTTTGATCCAAGTTTTTCCTATCGTCCCACACTTGAAAGGGATCTGATGCACACCAAGCTCCCAATCTTAACATCACTACCTTACAAACCTTAGGGCTAGTACCTCCCTCCTCACTTGTCTAATGTTCAATATTCAGTTTTAATTGATGACCATTTTGCATGAAGTTCAGTATCCTACAGATCCCAAAGCCTGAACCAGGAGCTTCATATTAACTTCAGTGGTACCATGGAGGCCAAGGCAATTTAATTTAGGTAAACCAGGATTTGACTCATTTGTCAGAACCCTCTTCCAACAGGTCTATTCAATTCTCTTAAAAATGATGGCATTACTTTACTTTTCGCCTTTCAGAAGCAGCAGTCACACAAATGTAGTATTACATTAAGCCTAAAAGTGGGCCCTAGTAAAAAACTTCATTATTTTTCTGCATATGATCATGAGAAAGATCAGGACACCCTTCACATTTCCAAGGAAAATACAACTGATAACGCTGTTCCTGCCAAACTCCATAGACTGCAGAGCATTGCATCACCCCAGTAAAGCTGCAGGTCTCACCACATGCATCAACAAATCTACAGGGCTAAGTTTCTGCACTCCTCTTTTACAGAATTTTACACCTATTGTACCAAACAGCATTTTAAACACAGACACATCAACTCCCTAATAAAGCAAAAACAAAAGCATTTCCCTTATTAAAAACAAGATACACTATCACTTCATATACACTTATACGTGTAAGTGTAAATAACTTCAGTAAGTTTCAAACATTATTGCACTTTAACTTTCATAATTTGATAATGCATTCAGTGAAGCAATCTGCAGACAACTAGTTTTAACAAACAAATTAAAAAACACTTTTAAGCAGACAAGAACGTCCTAAATTGTTTATTAGGTAAGAACTTTACAAACATTACTTATATTAGTGGTAGCGGTGGAGCTGGAGAGTATTGCGCCTTCTCCAAGCTGCACGGCGAGAGCCACCAATAGTGTGGTGGAACTTGTGGCCCTTGCCCAGGCTGCGGCTCTTTCTGCCTGCAGACGTCAGCCCCCGCATCTCCCTGTGCTTGTGGACTGGTTTGGTGATCCACTGGGTGTCAGGGTTTCTTCTAATAGCTTTATGGAATGGATCAATGAGGATAACCTCAAAGAATTTGTATGTAGAATCTTCACCAACCCAGTAGGAGTTCAGGACCCTCAGGGCCCCACAGTGGCGGCCAGCGCGCTCCTCCGCAACCGACTGCAGGCTCCGCGCAAACTTGAGCTGGTTGACACCGTGGTGGACAGGCTTGCCGTAGGTGGCACCCTTAGGAACTGGGCGCTTGCGGCCCCCGCGGCGCACGCGGATCCGGTATATGACATAGCCTTACTTGGCCTTGTAGCCCAGCCTGCGCGCCTTGTCGGGCTGGGTGGGGCGAGGGGCGCGGTGCAGCGCGGAGAGCTGGTGGTACTGCCAGCAGCGCACCCGCAGCAGGAAGCGCATCACGTCCGACTGCTTCTTCCTCCACAGCTCCTGGATGTACTTGTAGGCACCCATGTCGGCTCACCCTGATGGCTGCCGCCTGACGGAAAGGTGTGTTGTTGTGTTTTCATTGTCATTTGTTTCTAGGAATCGTTTGATTTCCCTTCTTATTTCTTCAGTAACCTCTTTGTTACTTAGAAATGCATTATTTAGTCTCCATGTGTTTGGGTTTTTTCCCCCTGTAATTGACATCTAGTCTCATAGTGTGTGGTCAGAGATGCTTGGTATAATTTTAACTTTCTTAATTTTACCGAGGCTTGATTTGTGAACCAAGATTTTCTATGTGACTTTGAGGTTCTGACTAGTGTGTTTTCTTTTCACCTTGTAAGACTCCTTTGAGCCTTTCTGTATGACAGGTCTAGTGGTCATGAATTCCCTCAGCTTTTGTTTGTCTGGAAATGTCTTGATTCTCTCTCACTTTTGAAGAACAGTTTTGCCAGATTTAGGATTTTGGGTTGACAGTTTTTTTTTTCTCTGAGCATTTTGAATATATTTGTCTACTTTCTTATGGCCTCCAAAGTTTCTGATCAGAAAAATCTACTGATAATCTTATTAAGGATCCCTTGTATGTGATGATTTGCTTCTCTGTTGCTGCTGTCAAGATTTTGCTTTTTATCTTTTGATAGTTTGATTATAATCAGTCTCAGTGTGGGTCTTTTTGAATTCTTCTAACTTGGATTTTGTTGAACTTCTTGGATGTTTACATTTTCGTCTTTCATCAAATTTGAGGAGTTTTCAATCATTATTAGTTTCAGGTGTTCTTTCTCCCCTTTTTTCACTCTCCTCCTCCTGGGCTTCCCATAGTATACTGGTCCTTCTGATTGGTGTCTCATGCGCCTCTTAGGTTCTGTTCACTCTTCTCCAGTCTTTTTTCTTTCACTTCTGGGGAACAGATAAATTCCATTGTCCTCTCTTGAAGGTCACTGAGTTATTGCTCTGTCTGCTCAAACCTGAAAATTTACCTCTAGTGAGTTTTAAATTTCATTTATTGTACTTTTCTGCTCTAGAATTTCTTTTTTTGTTTCTCTTTTAGTTTTTCTATCTCTTTGTTGATATTTCTATGTTGCCCACAAATAGTTTTCTTGACTTTATCCATTCTTCTTTTAGTTCTTTTATCACCTTGAAGACCATTGCTTTAAAGTCTTTGTCTCATACATCTGCTGTTAAGTCTTTTTCAGGGACAGATTTTGTTGAATTTTTTTTTTCCCCCTCTGAATGGGCTGTACTTTTCTGTTTCTTTATATGGCTTGTGATTGTAGAGCTCTGGACATTTGTTTAATAATATGGGAACTCTGGAAATCAGATTCTCCTTCTTCCCCTGGGTTTTGTTTGTTTAATTTTTGGTCGCGCTGGGTCTTCATTGCATCATGCGGGCTCAGTAGTTGTGGTGTGCAGGCTTAGTTGTCCTGTAGCACGTGGGATCTTACTTCCCCAACCAGGGGTTGAACTCCAGCTCCCTGCACTAGAAGGCAGATTCTTAACCATGGGACCACCGGGGAAGTCCCTGCTTTTGTTTTTATTGTTATAGTCTGTCTCTGTGCTGCAGGTCAGCCTGAAGTATAAATTTAATGTTTCTTCTGTCTTTTCTGAGGCTTTCAAATGGGCGTGTGCAGTCACTTTCTAGTTTTCCCTGTATGTGCAGTTGTTTTTTAATGCCCTAGTCACTAATGTTTAGCTCCTCAAAAGGGAAAAACGAAAAATGAAGTGGTGAAGTAGGGAAGTGGGAGTGGGGAGAATGCTGGCCTTCTAAGTCTCCTGGAAGTCATAATTTAGCTTGAGATGGAAGGATTTGTAGCAGTGGTGGAAACTGTAACAGTGATGGCTGCCCATGTCTCTGTCTGCATCTGTGTGATCAGGAGCAGCAGTTGGAGCAGGATTCCTCAATACTGGGGGATAGAGTCCTTTTTACCCATCCCAGCTCCTGCAAGATGTGTGAAAACCACTCCAGGAACATGTGCACAGCTGTGCTGCTTCTGTGCAGAGAACTGACAATGACTCCAGCTTACCCTGGAAGCTGCAAGCCTTTAACACACTTCAGAGTTCCAAAAATAGTTACGTGAGACAGATTCTGCCAGGACAATTATTGTTGAGGTGGGGAGATAGTTTCCTTATATATCGGACTCTGCCATCTTCCCAGAATCCTCTTTCTTCTTTAGAGCAGGTTTGGTGCCTTGGATGGTAAAGAATCTGCCCGCAATGCAGGAGACCCAGGTTTGATCCCTGGGTTGGGAAGATCCCCTGAAGAGTGGTATGGATACCCACTCCAGTATTCTCGCCTGGAGAATTCTGTGGACAGAGGAGCCTGGCGGGCTACAGTCCATAGGGTCGCAAAGAGTCGGACATGACTTAGTAACTAACTTCACTTAGGTTTACAGAAAATTGAGAGGAAGATTGAGTGGTTTCCCATGCCCTCTGTTCTCACAGTTGCAGTGCCTCCTCTATTTTCAACATCACTAACCAGAAGGGTGCTTTTTCTTTTCCCGCTGAGGAAAAACCTACACAAAGACAAATTGTAATCACCCAGAGTCCATAATTAACATTATGCTCACTCTGTATTGTACATTCAGTAGCTTTGGAAAAATGTATAATGACATCTATCATTATGGTATCATATAGCGTGTTTTTAAAATTTATATTGGAGTATAGCTGATTTACAGTGTTGTGTTAGTTTCAGGTGTACATCAAAGCGATTTAGTTACAAATATACATATATCCATTCTTGTTAAGATTTTTTTTCATATAGGTTATTATAGAATATTGTTGAGTTCCTTGTGCTATACGAGAGGACCTTGGTGGTTATCTGTTTTATGTATACTGGTGGTAGTGGTAGTATATACTAGCCTCAAACTCCTAATTTGTTCACCCACCTTTCCCCTTTGGTAACCGTAAATTTGTTTTTTATGTCTGTGAGTCTGTTTCTGTTGTGTAAATAAATTCGTTTGTGCCGTCTGTTTATAGATTTGACATAGAAGTGCTGTCACAGGATATTTGTCTATCTGATGTACTTTACTAAGTATGATAACCTCTAGGTCCATCCATATTGCTGAAAATGGCATTATTCCATACTTTTTTATGGCTGAATAATATTCCATTGTATATATTTATCGTACTTTCTTTATCTATTCATCTGTTTATGGATGTTTAGATTGCTTCCATGGCTTGGGTTTTTTTTTTTTTTAAAGTTAGTTACTTAATTTTAGTTGGAGGGTAGTTACTTTACAGTACTGTAGTGGTTTTTGCCATCCATTGACATGAATCAGCCATGGGTGTCCATGTGTCCCCATCCCGAACCCCTCACCCACCTCCCTCCTCACCGCATCCCTCAGGGTTGTCCCAGTGCACCAGCTTTTGAGTGCCCTGTTTCATGTATCAAACGTGGACTGGTGATCTGTTTCACATATGGTAATATACATGTTTCATTGCTATTCTCTCAAATCATCCCACACTCGCCTTCTCTCACAGAGTCCAAAAGTCTGTTCTTTATATCTGTGTCTCTTTTACGGTCTCACATAGAGGGTCATTGTTACCGTCTTTCTAAATTCCATATATATGCATTAATATACTGTATTGGTGCTTTTCCTTCTGACTGACTTCACTCTGTATAGCAGGCCCCAGTTTCATCCACCTAAAAAATTAGGATTAGGGTTAGGGTGGATTATAGTAGGCTCCAGTTTCATCACCATCATTCAAATGCTTTCTTTATAATCTCAGTTCAGTTCAGTTGCTTAGTCATGTCCGACTCTTTGTGACCTCATGGACTGCAGCATGCCAGGCCTCCCTGTCCATCACCAACTCCTGGAGCCTTTTCAAACTCATGTCCATTGAGTCAGTGATGCCATCCAGCCATCTCATCCCCTGTCGTCCCCTTCTCCTCCTGCCTTCAATCTTTGCCAGCAGCAGGGTCTTTTACAATGAGTAGGTTCTTCACATCAGGTAGCCAAAGTATTGGCATTTTAGCTTTAGTATCAGTCCTTCCAGTGAATATTCAGGACTGATTTCCTTTAGGATGGACTGGTTGGATCTCCTTGCAGTCCAAGGGACTCTCAAGAGGCTTCTCCAACACCACAGTTCAAAAGCCTCAATTCTTCGGTGCTCAGCTTTCTTTATAGTCCAACTCTCACATCCATACATGACCACTGGAAAAACCATAGCTTTGACTAGACAGACACTCCTCCTGTGCGGTGACTGCTTATTCCTTAGGTGTTTTATTCTTTTTGAGGCAATGATAAATGGAATTGCTTCTTGACTTCTCTTTCTGATCTTTCATTGTTAGTGTATAGAAATGCAACAGATTTCTGTGTATTAATTTTGTAACCTGAAACTTTACCAAGTTCATTGTTGAGTTTTAGTAGTTTTCTGGTACATCTTTAGGATCTTCTATGTATGGTATCTGCAGACAGTGACAGTTTAACTTCTTTTCCAATTTGGATTCAACCTTTTACCATTGAGTATGATGCTAGCTGTGGGTTTGTCATATATTGACTGTATTATGTTGGACTATGTACCGTCAGTGCTCACTTTCTGGAGAGGTTTTTTTTTTTTTTTATCATAAACTGGTGCTGAATTTTGGCAAAAAGCCTTTTCTTCATCGATCGTGAAGATCATATGGTTTTTATTCTTCAGTTTATTGATATCATGTATCACATTGATTGGTTTGTGGATGTTAAAAAAAAAACCCTTGGATCCCTGGGATGAATCCCAGTTGATTAAGTTATATGATCTTTTAAACATATTGTTGGATTTGGATTGCTAGTATATTGTTGAGGATTTTTGCATCTATATTCATCAGTGATCTTGGCCTGTAATTTTCTTTTCTTGTGATATCTTTTCCTGGTTTTGTTATCAGGGTGATGGTGGCCTTGTAAAATGAGTTGCAAAGTTTTCCTTCCTCTGAAACTTTTTGGAACAGTTCAGAAGGATAGGTGTTAACTCTTCTCTAAATGTTTGATAAAATTTGCCTGTGAAGCTGTCAGGTCCCAGACTTTTCTTTGTTGGGAGGTTTTTAATCATGGTTTCAATTTCAGTGCTTATGATTGGTCTGTTTATATTTTCTATTTCTCCATGGTTCAGTTTAGGGAGACTGTGTCTTTCTGTGAATTTGTCTATTTCTTCCAGGTTGTCCATTCTGCTGGCATTACAGTTGTTCATAGTAGTCTCTTATGTTTCTTGAGGAGTTTCTCTTATATTTTCTCTTATGTTTCTCTTATATTTCTGTGGAATCAGTTATAACTTTTCTTTTTTCATTTCTAATTTGACTGAGTTGAGTCCTCTCCCTTTTTTCCTTGATGAGTCTGGCTACTAAAGGTTTATCAATCTTGTTTACCTTTTCAAAGAACCAGCTTTTAGTTTCACTGATCTTTGCAATTGTTTTCTTTGCATCTATTTTATTTATTTCTGCTTTGATCTTTATGATTTCTTTCCTTCTACTAACTTTAGGTTTTGTTTGTTCTTCTTTCTATAGCTGTTTTAGGTGTGAGGTTAGGCTATTTATTTGAGACTTTTCTTGATTCTTTAGGTAAGATTGTATTGTTATCAGCCTCCATTTTAGAACTGCTTTTGCTGCATCCTGTAAGGTTTGGACCATTGTACTTTTGTTTTCATTTATCTTCAGGTATTTTTTACATTTCTCCCTTGATTTCTTCAGTGATCCAGTGGTTGTTTAGTAGCATGTTGTTTAATTGCCACATGTTTGTGTTTCTTAGAGTTTTTTTCCCTGTAGTTTATTTCTAATTTCATAGCGTTGTGATCAGAAAACTCGCTTTATATGATTTTGATTTTCTTAAATTTACCACGGCTAGTCTTGTGGCCCAGGAGGTAGTCAGTCCTGGAGAATGTTCTGTGTGCACTTGAGAAAAATGTGTGGTCTGCTGCTTTTGTATGGAATGCTCTAAAAATACTGATGAAGTCCAACTTGTCTAAAGTGTCACTGAAGGCGTGCATTTCCTTACTGATTTTTTGTGTGGATGATCTGTCTTTCGATGAAAGTGGGGTATTAAAGTCCCCCATGATTATTGTGTTACTGTCACTCTCTCCCTTTATGTTTGTTAGTGTTTGCTTTGTACTATTAGGCACTCCTATGTTGGGTGCATATACAGTTGTTAAATCTTCTTTTTGGATTGAACCCTTGATCATTATTTAGTGGTTTTGTCTCTTATAACACTCTTTCATTTAAAGTCTATTTTGTTTGATATGAATATTGCTACTCCAGCTTTCTTATATTTCTATTTGCATGAAATACCTTCTCCCATCCCCATACTTTCAGTGTGTAAGTGATGGTAGGTATGAAGTGGGTCTCTTGTTGTTCAGTCACTCAGTCACATCTGACTCTTTGCAACCCTGTGGACTATAGCATGCCAGGATTCCCTGTCCTTAACCATTTCCCAGAGTCCTCTCAAACTCATGTCCATTGAGTCAGTGATGTCCTCCAACCATCTCATTTTCTGTCACCCCCTTCTCCTCCTGCCCTCAGTCTTTTCCAGCATCAGGGTCTTTTTTGGTGAGTTGGCTCTTGGCATCAGATGGCCAGAGTATTAGAGCTTCAGCTTAAGTATCAGTCCTTCTAGTGAATATTCAGGTTTGATTTCCTTTTGGATTGACTGGTTTGATCTCCTTGCTCTCCAAGGGACTATCCAACACCACAGTTTGAAGGCATCAGTTCTTCAGCACTCAGCCTTTTTTATTGTCCAGCTCTCACATCCATACAGGACTGCTGGAAAAACTATAGCTTTGACTAGACTGACTTTTGTTGGCAAAGTAATGTTTCTGCTTTTTAATATGCTGTCTCGGTTTGCCATAGCTTTTGTTTCAAGGAGCAAGTGTCTTTTAATCTCATGGCAGCAGTTACCATCTGTAGTGATTTTGGATCCCCCCAAAATAAATTCTGTCACTGTTTCCATTGTTTCTCCATCTATTTGCCATGAAGTGATGGGACCAGATACCATGACCATCGTTTTTCGAATGTTGAGTTTTAAGCCAACTTTTTCCCTCTCCTCTTTCACCTTCATCAAGAGGCTCTTTAGTTTCTCTTTATTTTCTACCATAAGGGTGGTGTCAGCTGCATATCTGAGGTTATTTATTGATATTACTACCTGTAAAATTGATTCCAACTTGTGCTTCATTCAGCCCGGCATTTGGATGATGTACTCTCCATATAAGTTAAATAAGCAGGGTGACAATATACAGCCTTGACGTACTCCTTTCCCCATTTTGAACTAGTCCTTTGTTCCATGTCCAGTTCTAGCTGTTGCTTCTTGACCTGCATGCAGGTTTTGCATGAAGCAGGTAAGGTGGTCTGGTATTCCCACCTCTCTAAGAATTTTTCACAGTTTGTTGTGATCTACACAGTCAAAGGCTTTAGTGAAGCAGAAGTAGATGTTTTTCTGGAATTCTCTTGCTTTTTCTTTGATCCAGCGGAGGTTGATGTTGGCAATTTGGAGCCCCCCCAGAAATAAAGTCTGCTACTGTTTCCACTGTTTCCCCATCTATTTGCCATGAAGTGATGGGACCAGATGCCATGATGTTAGTTTTCTGAATGTTGAGTTTTAAGCCAACTTTTTCCCTCTCCTCTTTCACTGTCATCAAGAAACTTCAGTTCTTCGCTTTCTGCCATAAGGGTGGTGTCACCTGCATATCTGAGGTTTTTGATATTTCTCCTGGCAATCTTGATTCCAGCTTGTGCTTCATCCAGCCTGGCATTTTGCATGATGTACTCTGCATACAAGTTAAATAAGCAGGGCGACAGCTCTGGGAGATGGTGAAGGACATGGAAGCCTGGCGTGCTGCCGTCCTTGGAGTCACAAAGAGTTGGACACGACTGAGCACCTGAATAACAACAACAAAAGCAGGGCTATCGATGACCTCCAAGAGGACTTATGTGGAGACCCCGCTCCTAGGACTGCTGCTGCCGGGGCTCCCATCCCCATGACAGACCACCACTGACCCGCACTTCTGCAGGAGACCCTCAGACCCTCCCAGGCAGGTCTGGCTCTATCTCCTGTGGGCTCGCTGCTCCTTCCCCCTGGGTCCTGGGGAGCGCAAGATTTTGTTTGCGCCCTCCAGAACTCTCTGTCTTCCCCAGTCCTATGGAAGTTCTGTAATCAAATCCTGCTGGCCTTCCAGGTCAGATTCCCTGTGGATTCCCAGTCTCTTGGCTGGATCTTCAGACTTGGAAACCTAATTTGAGGCCTAGAACCTTCATAACAGTGCAAGAACTTCTTTGGCATTATTGTTCTCCTGTTTGTGAGTTGCCCTCCTGGCAGGTAGAGAGTTTGATTGTACTGTGTGCTCCTCCTACTGTCTTGTTGTGGCTTCTCCTTTGTTCTTGGGTGTGGGGTATCTTTTTTTAGTGGGCTGCAGTGTCTTCCTCTCAGTGCTCGTTTATCAGCTAGCTGCAATTTTTGTGCTCTGGTAGGAGAAGAGGAGCACACGGCCTTTCACTCTGCCATCTTGATCCAGTCCTTTCCTTGTAGTTTTGATGTGCATTTCTCTAATAATTAGCGACGTGAACATCTTTTCATGTGCCTCTTGGCCACCTGTATGTCTTTTTTTGAAGAAATGTCTGTTGGGGCCTTCTGCCCATGTTTTGATTGGGTTGTTTGCTTTGATGATATTAAACTTTATGAGCTCTTTGTAAATTTTGTAGAACAATCCCTTGTCAGTCACATCACTTGCAAATATTTTCTCCAAATCTGTGGTTTGTCTTTTCGTTTTATTTATTGTTTCTTTTGCTGTGCAAAAGCCTTTTAGTTTGAGTAGGTCCAGTTTGTTTATACGTTCTTTTTCATATTCTTTTCCATTATGGTTTATCACAGGATATTGACTCTAGTTCCCTGTGCTATACAGTAACCTTATTTATCCATTACATATGTAACAGTTTCCATCTGCGAACCTCAAACTCTCAATCCGTTCCTCTTCCACCACTGTCCCCCTTGGCAGTCACCAGTCTATTCTCTATGTCTGTGATTCTTTCTGTTTCATATGTAGGTTCATCTGTGTCATATTTTATTTTATTTTATTTTTTTATTTCATGGATGATATTTTATTTTATTTTTTATTGTTTTTGCCATACATTGTCATGATATCACCATGGGTTTACATATGCTTCCCCTCCGGGTCCCCCCTCCCTCCTCCCTCCCCCCTGGGAAATCTCGCTGCACCAGTCCCGAGGATCAATCCTGGGCTGGCGATTGATTAGACACATGACAATTAACATGCTTCAATGCCCTTCTCCCATATCATCCCACCCTTACCCTCATCCACAAAGTCCACAAGTCTATTCTATACATCTGCGTTCCTTTTGTTGTCTCCCATGTTGGGTTCTCATTACTGTCTTTCTAAATTCCATATATATGTGTTAATATACTGTATTGTTGTTTTTGCTTCTGGCTTACTTCACTCTGGATAATGGGCTCCAGTTTCGTCCATCTGAGTAGAATTGCTTCAAATGAATTTTTTTTTTAATGCTGAGTAATATTCCATTGTGTATATGTACCACAGAATGGCTGCCATCCAAAAATCTACAAGCAATAAATGCTGGAGAGGATGTGGAGAAAAGGGAACCCTCTTACACTGTTGGTGGGAATGCAAACTAGTACAGCCACTATGGAAAACAGTGTGGAGGTTCCTTAAAAAGCTGCAAATAGACCTGCCATATGACCCGGCAATCCCACTGCTGGGCATATACACCGAGGAAACCAGAATTGAAAGAGCCACGTGTACCCCAATGTTCATCGCTGCATTGTTTACAATAGCTAAGACATGGAAACAACCTAGATGCCCATCAACTGATGAATGGATAAGAAAGCTGTGGTACATATACACAATGGAATATTACTCAGCATTAAAAAAAAATTCATTTGAAGCAATTCTACTCAGATGGACGAAACTGGAGCCCATCTGTGTCATATTTTAGATTCCACATAAAAGTGGTATCTTATGATACTTGTTTTTCTCTTTCTGACTTATTTCACTTAGTATGATAATCTCTAGTTATATCCGTGTTGCTGTAAATGGCATCATTTCGTTCTTCTTATGGCTGATTAGTGTATTCCATTGTATATACGTACCACATTTTCTTATTCATTTGTTGGTGGACATTTATGTTATTTCCATGTCCTGGCTATTGTGAAATGGTGTTGCTATGCATTTAGGAGTACATATATCTTTTTGAATTATAGTTTTCTCTGTATAGATGCCCAGGATTGCAATTGCTGGATCATATAGTAATTCTATTCTAACTCTTCTGAGGAACCTCCATACTGTTTTCCACGGTGGCTGTACCAACCTACATTCCCACCAGAAGGGTAGAAGGATTCCCTTTTCTCTACACTCTCCTGCATTTGTTATATGAAGCCTTTAAAAAGAGAACTGATTATTTATTTAGTTTTGGCTGTGCTGGGTCTTCGTTGCTATGCATGGGCTTTCTCCAGTTTTATCAAGCAGGAGCTTTTCTCTGCGAGGTCTTCTTTTGTGGCAGAGCACTGGCTCTGGGGTACACAGGTTTCAGTAGTTTCAGCCCTTGGGGTCAGGCTCTGTGGTTGTGGCATGTGGCCTCCAAGCGTGTGTGGGCTTCAGTAGTTGTGGCGCATGGGCTTAGTTGCTTTGTGGTATGTGGAATGTTCCCCGAGCAGGAATTGAACCTTTTGCATCAGCAGGCAAATTCTTAACCGCTGGACCATCAGGGAAGTCGCTGGAGACCTTTTTAATGATGACCATTCTGACTGGCATGTGGTGGCACCTCATTTGATTTGTTTTTCTCTAATAATTAGTGATATTGAGCATCTGTTTTACCTAAAGTTTTCACTTTCGTCTCAGATTCAAAGAATTTGTTAACAAAATAAGCTGTTTGTTTTATACAGATAATACAAATATTTATTAGATAGAGAATTATCTAGCTTACTTTCAACATACTAACATTAAAAGAAAAGAGAAATAGAAACAGCAGAGGATACATCACCAAATTAGATTTCGACCAATATCCAGACTCAAACAGTGCTGAGAGGTCTTGTGTCACGTACATACGGAGTCCCAACTGGGGAAAGGTCCCAAGTAGCATGTCCACTCCACGGGTGAGACTTAAAAAACTGCAGTTTGTGGTTCACACTTAAAATCCTTGGATCCAAACTGATATCATCATCAATCTGTGAGCAAATTGCACCTATGTACTGTACTTAGTCGCTCAGTCATGTCTGATTCTTTGCAACCCCATGGACTTTAGCCTGCCAGGCTCCTCTGTCCATGGGGATTCTCTAGGTAAGAATACTGGAGTGGGTTGCCATGCCCTCCTCCAGGGGATCTTCCCAACCCAGGGATTGAACCCAGGTCTCCCGCATTGCGGGCAGATTCTTTATAGTCTGAGCTACCAGGGAAGCCCATGAGTAACTGCTGCTGCTGCTGCTGCTAAGTTGCTTCAGTTGTGTCCTACGCTGTGCAGCCCCATAGACGGCAGCCCACCAGGCTCCTCTGTCCCTGGGATTCTCCAGGCAAGAATACTGGAGTGGGTTGCCATGCCCTTCTCCAGGGGGTCTTCCCAACCCAGGGATCGAACCTAGGTCTCCCACATTGCAGGCAGATTCTTTACCATCTGAGCCACTAGGGAAGTCCAAGAATATTGAAGTGGGTAGCCTATCCCTCTCCAGGGGATCTTCCCCACCCAGGGATCAAACCGGGGTCTCCTGCATTGCAGACGATTCTTTACATTTGATCTACCAAAGCTCTGGTTTCATGTTAATGCTGTTTATTTTTTCCTGTAAAACTTGGATTGTTAAGCTTGGCGCTTGGTTGGCCAGTACCCCTCCAGGAACTCAACAATTTCAAGATTTGTCTCCTGTGTTATCTGTAGGCCTCACAACCGGCAGTCACGGCACTCACAGTCAGAGCCGTGTCCAGGCAGGTTAGAGGCCTCTGCTTTGTCCCTGAAGCCTAAATAAGACTATTTAATTTCCCTAACAGTCGGCCACAGGATTGTTCAGGGTGAAGAGCATAGGGATGAGGCAAAATTCTTATTAATTTATAAGTAACAATGTAGACATATTGTAGGCTTTAGGGAAAACAGTCCATTCACAGTAATTGATGGGGTGCTCCAATAAGCAGGGTTCTGAAACTTGAGAAGTTGGTCCCTACAGTGGTCCTTTCATAGCCTTGTCACAGGCTGTCAGTAAGTGGCTGTAGTTATCTAAGTCTAGATAATTTAACCACCTTTTGGGTGGTTGGCCAGGTGATATTCTTGTATTACTATTTGGAGATCCATTTGCTGCTTCTCAAAGACACAGAGTTAGTAAGAGGGTTAAAGATGCATAAAAGCAGAAAAGCGGTCAAGGTGACTAGAAGGGCTAGCCAGGAGAAGGACCATATATTGGACCATGGTGGTAGTGTTTCTCTAAGTATGAGAGGACTGAAGAATTTGGGCTCATAAAAGATAAAAAACTTTACCCCCAAACATCTGACTGTCTGAAGGCCTGTTTTGTCCCTTTTTCCCGGAGCACAGAGTGAGCGCCTGCTTTCCGTTAATCCACCCTGAATTCCTTTCAGGGGATGTTGAAGGTCAGCAGTGTAGTGGCGATGATTTAATCTTCGCAGAGGCAGTCTGCTCGTGCCAGTTTCCAGTCAGCATGCCCCCTTCACAGCCGCAGATCAGATTATGCTTTGGGGGCATTTCATGGCCATTGTGTCCCATGGTGCTAGAAAGGCTCATTCCCAGGTCTAGAGAGGATTTCGTTGATAGGCCCCTCAGTGTACTGTCATTGGACTAGGCGCATGAATACCAAAAGTCTCCAGACCATACCTATCTTATTAGCCTCTTGGACCAGGAAAAGAGTCTCTCCTGTTGCTTCTTCCTATATCTGGAGTTACATTATTAAAACCATTGATTTCACAGGGAATTAAATATATCATTTTATCAGTGGCTCAGTCACATACTTGGTAATGCGAGAGACAACAATTTTCTGAAACAAGGACATAGAAAATAATATAGCTAGCAGTTATTACCAAGGTCACAAGTAAGAATTTAAGCCAAGAACTATCATTAGGTATATCGCAGGTCATCTGATTTAGTTAAATAACTTAGTGTTAATCTCCTGGGTGTAGATTGTGGAGCATCTTATCTTTATCCAAAGATTGACTACTGATGTAAGAAACAAACTTAGAGTGTCCTTTTAACAACTTAATTAAATTTTTAACAATATAACAACAAGGAACTATATCTCAGAAGTGAGTAACAAAACTAGAATTTAATGTTCAGCGAAATATAAACATTTTCATTGTTAAGGGCATTAACCCTGCAGCCAGGCAAAGCTTTATCCCATCAAATAAAAATGAGGTTTGTCAGGGAGTAGAGAATAGCCAAGTGGATAGCCCCTGACTGATTTGCAGCTATTGCTTACCCCTTTTAAACTCCCCAATTTAACTGTACTCATTTCACATGCTAGCAAAGTAATGCTCACAATTCTTCAAGCCAGGCTTCAACAGTATATGAACTTCCAGATGTTCAAGCTGGATTTAGAAAAGGCAGAGGAACCAGAGATCAAATTGCCAACATCCATTGGATCATCAAAAAAGCAAGCGAGTTCCAGAAAAACATCTACTTCTGCTTTAGTGACTACGCCAAAGCCTTTGACTGTGTGCATCACAATAGACTATGGAAAATTTTTCAAGAGATGGGAATACCAGACCACCTGACCTGCCTCCTCAGAAATCTGTATGCAGGTCAGGAAGCAGCAGTTAGAACTGAACGTGGAACAACAGACTGGTTCCAAATCAGGAAAGGAATAAGTCAAGGCTGTATATTGTCACCCTGGTTGTTTGACTCATATGCAGAGTACATCATGAGAGATGCCAGAGAAATATTGATAACCTCAGATATGCAGATGACACCACCCTAAAGGCAGAAGCGAAGAACTGAAGAGCCTCTTGGTGAAAGTGAAAGAGGAGAGTGAGAGAGGTGGCTTAAAACTCAACATTCAGAAAACTAAGATCATGGCATCTGGTTCCATCACTTCATGGCAAATAGAAGGGAAAACAATGGAAACAGTGACAAACTTTATTTTGGGGGGCTCCAAAATCACTGCAGATGGTGATTGCAGCCATGAAATTAAAAGATGCTTACTCCTTGGAAGGAAAGTTATGACCAACCTAGACAGCATATTCAAAAGCAGAGACATGACTTTGCCATCAAAGGTCTGTCTAGTCAAGGCTGTGGTTTCTCCAGTAGTCATATATGGATTTGAGAGTTGGACTATAAAGGAAGCTGAGCAGTGAAGAATTGATGCTTTTGAACTGTGGTGTTGGAGAAGACTCTTTAGGGTCCCTTGGACTGCAAGGAGATCCAACCAGTCCATCCTAAAGGGAATCAGTCCTGAATATTCATTGGAAGGACTGATGTTGAAGCTGAAACTCCAACACTTTGGCCATCTGATGCGAAGAACTGACTCATTTGAAAAGACCCTGATGCTGGGAAAGATTGAAGGCAGGAGGAGAAGGAGACGACAGAGGATGAGATGGTTGGATGACATCACCGACTTGATGGACGTGAGTTTAAGGAAGCTCCAGGAGTTGGTGAAGTTGGAAGTCTGGCGTGCTGCAGTCCACGGGCATGAGGTTAAGGAAGCTCTGGGAATTGGTGAAGTTGGAATTCTGGGGTGCTGCAGTCCATGGGGTTGCAAAGAGTCGGACACAACTGAACTGAATTTAGGATTAGGCTATTGCCATGTTTTAAGGACATCAGGATAGCAATAGTCTGACAATGCTGGGAAAGCTTGAAGGCAGGAGGAGAAGGGGATGAGAGAGGATGAGATGGTTGGATGGCATCACTGGCTAAATGGGCATGAGTTTGAGCAAACTCCAGGAGATAGTGAAAGACAGGGAAGCCTGGTGTGCTGCAGTCAATGGGGTCACAGAGGGTTGGACATGACTGAGTGACTGAACAACATCAAAGCAGAATGAGCTTTATCTACATGTACCACAATTTTCAGAGATCATTGTGAAATAATACTTATTTACTTACCAAAGGGATAAGAGACTTAAAAAATTTTAAAAACAAATATAAATAACTTAAAGAAATTCACAATCTGTTACCAAAGCTGCATTCTAAGAAAACTTTGTTTTCTTAACAAGTTCCAGTCTGGTACCATCTTACTGTTAATGACAAAATGTGTTTATCTGGTTTATCTTAGAAAGTCTTTTCTATGAATCTTGAAGAAGTAGCAGTATTTTTATAGAGGCATCAGAATGAAAGCATAGAAGGCATATTTAAAATCTGATTAAGTTACAGTTGACAAAGCAACCTGGTCATTGCTGTGACATATAACATTTGCATATGACAAGCAGAATTTTAATGGACAACATTTTATCAGAATATATCAGATCTTTATGAATGCCACATAATTTTAGGCTATCTATATTAGTAAATCGCCCATATAGTATAACCTGAGATTTATCACTCCTCCAACAATACTTCTCATGTAATTTAACATGACATATCTCTTTGGGATGTCTCAGGG
This sequence comes from Antilocapra americana, assembly GCA_007570785.1. NCBI lineage: Eukaryota > Metazoa > Chordata > Mammalia > Artiodactyla > Antilocapridae > Antilocapra > Antilocapra americana. The sequence continues at coordinate 7,784,261 of ML661325.1, forward strand.
GCCCTCTAAAGCACCTCAAAGTCAGCTAGAGATCAAGAGAACTTCATTAGAATTTAATTTTAGGAGGTCTTGCCAAAACTATCAAAAGGGTTTATAACACTTAGTAAAATAGGATCATATAGGTCACTGTGAAACAGTTATATACTTAGCCAGAGTAACAAAAGATTTTGAAGGTAAACATTGAACAGATCACTTTAGAGGTAAAGAAACTTAAAATCCATTGTCAAAGGCAGTTTGATGTCTCAAAACTTGTACTATGTACAAAATTCTTTTCTTGGGGTCTACCTTCCATAAACCTCTTTTTAAAGAAAGAAAAATCACTTTGTTCATTTAGAAACAGGTACCTGTAAGTCAGACCTTTTTTTCTTAATAAAATGTAATTTCATTTTTCAGACCTTTTTTTTTTTTTTAACTAAAAACACACATTCTACTTTGCTTAAGCAACCCTGAACTGTCCTTTATATTAGCATTCTGTAGATAGGTGAACATAAGTACCAGTGATAATTTCTAAAAACATTTGCTTTCTTATAGAGGAAAATCTCAGGGTGACACTGAACATACTCATTAATAGTCCAGAATCTCTTTAGTTTCTCTGTAAGAAGTTAGTGTTCAGTAATTAATATTTTAAAATCTTATTTTATTTGGAAATGACCTAGCTATTTAGGAAACTTTCATCACTTAATTTAGCACAACTCTAGAAATTCAACTTACTCCAACCTGGAGAGACTATTTTAGACAGACATTCCTAAAGCATAATAAAGCATTCATACATTAATAGAGTTTATCTAAAAGTTCCTGTCTCATTTACATTTTTCTTTGTTTAAAAGTTTCTTCACTTAAGTTACTTTCTTTATGGACATTTAGCTTACATTAAACCTAGGCACAGTAAAAGTATTACCCAATGTTGATGACTCAAGACATGTCTTAATTAGATTAGCAAATAAACATTAATGATAAGTTGCTTCAGTCGTGTCTGACTCTTTGTGACCCCATGGACTGTAGGCCACCACGTTCTTCAGTTCGTGGGATTCTTCAGGCAAGAATACTAGAGTGGATTGCCATTTCCTCCGCTAGGCGATCTTCCTGACCCAGGGATCGAACCCATGTTTCTTATGTCTCCTGCATTGGCAGGCAGGTTCTTATCACTAGCGCCACCTGGGAAGCCATAAAATATTTACTATTTCCCAGTTCATGTGAACTTAAAATTCATTTAGGTTGATTTCTCTTGTAATTGTTTGATTTCTAAGCACTTACTTTTCTTTAAGTCAATTGAATTAGAGCTCATTTGGAAATTAACCTCAGCGATATTATCCAAAAACAAAGATACGCACTGAGACATACATAAATCCAGAGATCTCATAGTTTTCTACTTGAGATTTAAAATGTCTCTTTGACCCCTCCTGCCACCCTTTCTTTCTGGAAGGTCTAGTTTACCCAAGGATGAGGTCTCAGGCAAAGTGGGCTGTGTATTTCAAGGACATGCAAGGGTTAACTTCAAGCTTTTCCCTGTGTGAGTGCTTAGTCATTCAGTTATGTCTGATTCTTTGCCACTCCCTGGGCTTTAGCCTGCCAGGCTCCTCTGTCCATGGGATTCTCCAGGCAAGAATACTGGAGTGGGTTGCCATTCCCTTCTCCAGGGGATCTTCTGGTCTCCTGAATGGCAGGCAGATTCTTTACTGTCTGAGCCACCAAGCTATTCCCTAGGCAGTGCTTTTTAACAGGCTAGTTGTCTTTAACTGCGTATTCAAAAAGAACTAGTTTTGCAGTTTCAAAGATTAAAAAAAAAAATCATTTTAACCAGTTTTCTCCAGAGCCTAAAGAATATCATGGCCATCCTGTGTCCGAAAAGAAAAAAAAAAAAAAGTCATCTTTCTATAGTCACAGTTTGACAGCCGAAATACAGGCCAAATAGTGCTAAAATTGACTATGATAACAGGGGCAGATGGACTGATAAAAATCTTGGACTGTCCCCCTGGGGAGGTGGGGTCTTTGTTTGATCAGAAGAATCTGAAGGGGCAAAGAAACTTGCTAGAGTTGGGAAGCTAGGCTTCCCCTCCCCCTGAGAGATAGGGGAAGTTAGAAGGGGATTAGCTGATGGAGAGGGGGACAGCGAGTTGGGGAAGTATAAGTCCACAACTGAACAAAGAAAGGAGAGGGCAATGGGGAACACTGTTAGAACTGTGGGCAGGTGCAAGGGAGAGCCTACTTAAAAAGTGAAGATTTAAAGCCAGGGGTTTTTTTAATGCCAGTATAATTTTGGCATTGTAACATGGACAATTGCCCTCACAAATCGCATAATTCTTTTTCCAGTTGTAACTTCTTAAACAATTTTAAGTTAGCCTCATGTCCCTTACAGCAGGCAGAGAAGAGGATCCAGCCTCTCAGCCAGAGTGTCAGATTCTTATCCTTTCTCAGTCTGTGAGAGCCTCAAACACTCAGTAACTGCTAAGGGTTTGGACCACTTTTTAAGATTCCAGTTCTCACGTAATCCAGTGAATGCGAATGCGTACCGTTCATTAGCTAACAAGCAATAAGGTGAAACTTCCCATCTGGGAATAAAAACTTCATCAACCTTAATCTCTTTCTTCTTGAAGAGGGGCGTTTTGTCTCACAAATCCTACTCAGAGCCAACTAGTGTCTTGCTGAAAGTTTTCACTTTCGTCTCAGGTTCAAAGGATTTGTTAACAAAGTAAGCCATTCAAGGTAATTATTTATAGATCAGTATTTTTTTTTTGCCACTTTAAACGTTGTTTTCCTGTCCATCTATTTATTTGGCTGTTCTGGGTCTTTGTCTCCGCACGCGCTATCTTTTAGTTGTGGCATGTAAACTGTTAGCTATGGATATGTGATTTAGTTCTGTGATCAGGGATTGAACCCCGGCCCTCTGCATTGGGAACATGGAGTCTAAGCCACTGGACCACCAGGGAAGTCTCCTTGTTGATTTCTATTTCTTCTTTGTCCCTTTCTTTTCCCTGTTGTGGTTTGATGAGTTGCTCTTGTATTATAGTTCCCTTCTTTGTGTGTGAATTTACTGTATGTTTTTGATTTGTGGTTACCCTGGGTTTCAAGCACGTTAACCCCTTCCTGTATCTACTTGCCATAGACTGGTCATACACCGCCAGGTGTAGTCACGCTGGACTCCAGCCCTTCAGTCTGTCCCATAGAGCCAGTCCCAGTCCTCGCCCTGCTTCTGATACCTGAAGCCTGAGTTCCAGCACCCTGCCCCTGCCAGCTCCGGTGGACTTGCACGTCAGGCTGGGGAGTGCCTGGGGGCAGTACTGACCGTCTGTGCAGTTCTTGCTCTGCTCTGGCTGCCACACACAGGCCGCTGTGCTCTCCTCTGAGGCCGTGAAGCTCTCCTTCTATCCTGGCAGATCTCCTTGCCAGTGAAGAGGCGTTCCAGGTTGCAGAAGTCTTTCCTACTTTATAGCTCCCGCTCAGTGGTAAACATCCCACCCCAATTCCTGTCTTGCTTGCTTTCTTTTTTTCCCTACCCAGTAACATGGAGATTTTTTTTTTTTTTTGCCTTTTTAGCAGTCTGAGGTCTTCTGCCAGTGTTCAGTAGATATTCTGTGAGAATCATTTCACACTTAGGTGTATTGGTGAGCTTCATGTCCTACTACTCCAGCATCTTGATCTCTCCCTGTGCTCAATACTTCTAATCCCGTAGCATTGTGGTCAGAAAAGATGCTTGATATGATTCCAAGTTTTCTTAAAATTTACCAAGGCTTGCCTTGTGGCCCAGCATGTGGTCCATCCTGGAGAAGTTACACTTGCACTTGAAAAAGAATTTGTATTTTGCTTTTGGATAGAATGGTCTATGAATATCAGTTAAGTCCATTTTGTCTAATATGTCATGCAAAGGCCATTATTTCCCTATTAATTTCCTGTTTGGATGATCTGTCCATTGATGAAAGTGTGGGGGTGGGAGTTAGAGTCCCCTACTATTCTTGTGCTACAGTTGGTTTCTCCTTTTATGGCTATTAGCATTTGTCTTAAATATTGAGGTGCTCCTATGTTGGGCACACATATTTATAGCTGTTAGATCTTGCATTGATCCCCTGATCATTATGCAGTGTCCTTCTTTGTCTCTTAAAACAGTCTTTATTTTGAAGTCTATTTTGTCTAATGAGCTACTCCAGCTTTCTTTTGATTTTTATTTTCATGGAATGCCTTTTTCCATCCCCTTATTTTCAGTCATATGTGCCCCTAGATCTGAAGTGAGTTTCTTGTAGACAGCATATATATGGGATTCGTTTTTGTATCCATTCAGCCAGTCTGTGTCTTTTGGCTGGAGCATTTAATCCATTTATATTTAAGGTAATTATCAATGTTCTTGTCGCCATTTTGTTGTTTTGACTTTGTTTTTGTAGGTTTTTTCCCTTTCCATCTTCTTTGCTTTCTTCTCTTGTGGTTTGTTGACTATCTTTAGTGTGGAGTTTGGATTCCTTTTTCTTTTTTTTATGTGTGTATATAGTGTAGATTTTTGGTTTGCAGTTACTATGAGGTTTTGGTATAACAGTCTCTACGAGATTGTTTTTTAAGTTGCTAGTCTCTTAATTTCCCATGCATTTCCAGTATGCCGCATTTCTGCTCTCCTCTTCTTACGTTTGCTGGTCTTGATGATCATATTTGTGAGTAGATGATTTCTTACCTTTTTGTATGTTTACCTTTACCAATGAGCTGTCCCATTCATAATCTTCTTATTTCTAGTTGTAGCCTTTTCTGCCTAAGAGAAATTCCTTTAACATTTGTTGTAAAGCTAGTTTGGTGGTGCTAAATTCTCCTAGTTTTTGCTTGTCTATAAAGCTTTTTTCCCCCTCCCTTTTATTACTTTAACTATACCATACCACTCCCTTCTAGCCTGCAGAGTTTCTGCTGAAAAATAGCTGATAAAGTTATGGGGATTCCATTTTATGTTATTTGTTACTTTCCCCTTGTTGCTTTTAATATTTTCTGTCTTCGGATTTTGTCAGTTTGATTAATATATGTCTCAGTGTGTTCCTCCTTGGGTTTATCCTATATGGGACTTTTTCCTTTCCCATATTAAGGAAGTTTTCAGCTATTATCTCTTAAAATGTTTTCTCAGGCCCTTTCTCTCTCTTCTCTTTCTGGGACTCTGTAATGCAAATGTTGGTGTGTTTAATGTTGTCCCAGAGGTTCATTTAGTGTATTTTTACTGCCCTAAAAATCTGCTGCTTTATATGTTCATCCCCTTCCAACTCCTGGCAACTTTTTTTTTTTTAAACTGTTTTCATAGTTTTGCCTTTTTCAGAATCATACAATTGGAATCATATGGTATGTAGTCTTTTCAGATTGGGTTTTTTAACTTAGAAATATGCATTTAAAGTTCCTTCATTTATTTTCATGGCTCGAGAGCTCATTTCTTTTTAGCATGAAAAATATCCAGTGTCAGGATGTACCACAGTTCCATTTATCCATTAACCTGTTGAAGGATATAGGATATTTTGTTGCTTCAGAGTTGGCAGTTATGAAGAAAGCTTGCATCGACATACTTGTGCAAGTTTCTGTGTGGACATAAGGCCTCACGTCCTTAGGGTAGACACCAGAGAGTATGACTGCTGCATAGGATGGTGAGAGTCTGTCTGGGTGTGCAAGAACCTGGAAAACTCGCTTCCAAAGTGGCTATACTGTTTGACATTTCCACCAGCAATACATGAGAATTCCTGTCGCTCCGTGTCCTTGCTAGCATTTGGTGTTGTCAGTGTTGAGGATTTTGGCCTTTCTTTTTTTTTTTTTTTTTAAAAAAAAAGAGTACTCATTGGAATATAGTTGCTTGCTAATGTTGTGTTAGTTCCTTCTGTACAGCAGAGTGAATAACTATAAGTATATATATACCCCCTCTGCTCTGGATTTCCTTCTCATATAGGTCACCACAGAGCACTGAGTAGAGTTCCCTGAGCTATACAGTAGGATCTAATGAGTTATCTGTTTTACACATGGTGTCAATAGTGTATGGATTTTGGCCTTTCTAATAGCTTGTTGTTGGTGTTCAGTCGCTCAGCCATGTCTGACTCTCTGTGACCCCATTTACTGTAACATACCACGTTTCCCTGTCCTTCACTGTCTCCCAGAGTTTCCTCAAACTCATGTCCACTGAGTTGGTGATGCCATCCAACCATCTCATCCTCTGTCGTCCCCTTCTCCTTCTGCCTTCAGTCTTTCCCAGCATCAGGATCTTTTATAATGAGTCAGCTCTTTGCACCAGGTGGCCAAAGTATTGGAGCTCCAGCATCAGTCCTTCCAATGAATGTTCAGGGTTGATTTCCTTTAGGATTGGTGTGATTTCTTTGCTCTCCAAGGGACTCTCAAGAGTTCTCCAACCCCACAGTTAGAAAGCATCAATTCTTCAGTGCTGAGCCTTCTTTGTGATCCAACTCTCACATCAGTACATGACTACTTGGAAAACCATAATTTGACTATACAGAAATTGTCGGCAGTCATGTCTCTGCTTTTTAATATGCTGTCTAGGTTTGTCATAGCTTTTCTTCCAAGGAGCAAGTGTCTTTTAATTTCAAGGATGCAGTCACTGTCTGTGGTGATTTTAGAACAGAAGAAAATAAAGTCTGTCAGAGTTTCCATTGTTTCCCAAACTATTTGCGATGAAGTGATGGGACTGTGTGCCATGATCTTAAGGTTTTTTGAATGCTGAGTTTAAGCCTGCTTTTTCACTCTCTTCTTTCACCTTCATCAAGAAGCTCTTTAGTTATTCTTTGCTTTCTGCCATAGGGGTGGTGTCATCTGCATATCTGAGGTTATTGATATTTTTCTTGGCAATCTTCATTCCAGCTTGAGCTTCATCCAGCCCAGCATTTCACGTGATGTAACTCTGAATAGAAGTTACATAGCAGGGTGACAATAAACAGCCTTGATGTGCTTCTTTCCCAATTTTGAACCAGTCCATTGTTCCATGTCCAGTTCTAACTGTTGCTTCCTGACCTACATGCACACAGGTTTCTCAGGAGGCAGGTCTGTTATTTCCATCTCTTAAGAATTTCCCACAGTTTGTTGTGGTCCACACAATCAAAGCCTTCATTGCCTAGGCTTTATTGTAGTCAATGAATCAGAGGTAGATGTTTTTCTGGAATTTCCTTGCTTTTTATACGATCCAGTGAATGTTGGCAATTTGATCTCTGGTTCCTCTGCCTTTTCTAAATCCAGCTTGTACATCTGGAAGTTCTTGGTTCACATACTATTGAAGCTAAGCTTGGAGGGTTTTGAGCATGACCTTGCTAGCTTGTGAAATGAGTGCAATTGTATGGTAGCTTGAACAATATTTGACATTGCCTTTCTTTGAGATTGGAATGAAAACTGACTTTTTCCAGTCCTGTGGCCACTGCTAGTTTTCCAAATTTGCTGGCATATTGAGTGCAGAACTTTCACAGCATCATCTTTTAGGATTTGAAATAGCTCAGCTGGATTTCAATCACCTCCACTAGCTTTGTTCGTAGTGATGCTTCCTAAGGCCCACTTGACTTCACACTCCAGGATGTCTGGCTCTAGGTGAGTGATCACACTATTGTGGTTATCCAGGTCATCAGGATCTTTTTTGTACAGTTCTTCTGTGTATTATTGCCACCTCTCAATATCTTCTGCTTCTCTTGGGTCCATACCATTTCTGTCCTCTATTGTGCCCATCTTTGCATGAACTGTTCCCTTGGTATCTCTGCTTTTCTTGAAGAGATCTCTAGTCTTTCCCATTCTGTTGTTTTCTTCCATTTCTTTGCACTGTTCATTTAAGAAGGCTTTCTTATCTCTCCTTGCTATTCTTTGGAACTCTGCATCCAGATGGGTATGTCTTCCCTTTTCTCCCTTGCCTTTCATGTCTTCTCTTTTCTCAGCTATTTGTAAGGCCTCCTCACACAACCGTTTTCCCTTTTTGCATGTCTTTTTCTTGGGGATAGTTTTGATCACCACTTCCTGTACAATGCTAAACCTCCGTCCATAGTTCTTCAGGCACTCTGTCTATCAGATCTAATCCCTTGACTCTTTATTTGTCACTTACAATGTATAATCATAAGGGATTTGATTTAGGTCCTACTTGAATGGCTTAGTGGTTTTCCGTACTTACTTCAGTTTAAGTCTGAATTTTGCCATAACAAGTTCATGATCTGAGCCACAGTCAGCTCCCGGTCTTGTTTTTGCTGACCGTATAGAGCTTCTCCATTTTCAGCTGCAAAACATACAATCCAATCTGATTTTGGTATTGACCATCTGGTGATGTCCACGTGTAAAGTCATCTCTTGTGTTGTTGGAAAAGGGTGTTTGCTATGACAGGTGTGTTCTCTTGGCAAAACTCTGTTATTTAGCCTTTGCCCTACTTCATTCTGTACTCCCGGGCCAAACTTGCCTGTTAGTCCAGGTGTTCCTTGACTTCCTACTTTTGCATTCCAGTCCCCTATGATGAAAAGGACATCTTTTTTGGTGTTAGTTCTAGATGGTCTTGCAGGTCTTCTTAGAACCGTTTGACTTCAGCTTCTTGGGCATTAGTGGTTGGGGCAGGGTTGGATTACTGTGATATTGAATGGTTTGCCTTGGAAATGAACTGAGATCATTCTGTCATCTTTGAGATTGTGTTCAGGTACTGCATTTCAGACTCTCGTTGACTGTGAGGGCTACTCCATTTCTTACAAGTGACTCTTGCCCACAGTAGTAGATACAATGGTCATCTGAATTAAATTTGCCCATTCCCATCCGTTTTAGCTCACTGATTTCTAAACTGTCAGTGTCCACTCTTGCCATCTCCGGTTTGACCACTTCCAGTTTACTTTGATTTATGGACCTGACATTCCAGGTTCCTATGCAATACTGTTCTCTGCTATGTCATTTCAGTCGTGTCTGACTCTGTGTCACCCCATAGACGGCAGCCCACCAGGCTCCCCCGTCCCTGGGATTCTCCAGGCAAGAACACTGGAGTTGGGTTGCCATTTCCTTCTCCAGTGCGTGAGAGTGAAAGTGAAGTCGCTCAGTCGTGTCTGACTCTTCACGACCCCATGGACTGCAGCCTACCAGGCTCCTCCGTCTGTGGGATTTTCCAGGCAAGAGGACTGGAGTGGGCTGCCACCGCCTTCTCCGTTGTTCTCTACAGCGTGGCTTTACTTTTACCACAGACACACCCACAGCTGGGCATTGTTTCTGTTCTACCCAGCCTCTTCATTCCTTCTGGTGCTATTTCTCCTCTCTTCTCCAGTGGCATATTGGACACCTGCCATCCTGCGGCGGGGGTGGGGGGGTGCATCTTTCAATGTCATATCTTTTTGCCTTTTCATACTGCTCATGGAGTTCTCAAAGCAAGAATGCTGAAGTGATTTGCCAGTCCCTTCTCCAGTGGACCACATTTTGTCAGAACTCTCCACTACAACCTGTCCATCTTGCCTTACATGGCAAGGCTCAGAATTTTGTTGGGTTAGACAGAGCTGTGATCCACATGATCAGTTTGGTTAGTTTTCTGTGATTATGGTTTTTATACTGTCTGCCCTCTAATGGATGAGGATGAGAGGCTTGTGGATGGTTCTGGATGGGAGGGACTGGCTATGGGGAAAACTGGGTCTTGCTCAGGTGGGAAGGCCATGATCAGTAAATCTTTAATCCAGTTTTCTGTTGATGGGTGGGGCTGTGTTTCCTCCTTGTAGTTTGGCCTGAGGCCAAGCTATGGTAGGGGTAATGGCAACCTCCTCCAAAAGCACAGCACTCTTCCCAGGACTTCTGCTGTCAGTATCCCCAGCCCCGCGGCAGGCCACTGTCCACCTCCCCTTCTGCCAGAGACTCTCAAACGCTCACAAGCAGGTCTGGCTGTCTGTTGTGGGGTCACTGCTCCTTTCTCCTGGATCCTGGTGGGACGAGGTTTTGTTTGTGCCCTCGAAAAATCTCTGTTTCTCCAGTCCTCTGGAAGTTCTATAATCAAATCCAGCTGACCTTCAAAGTCACATTCCCTGGGAAATCTCAATCCCTTTGTTGGATTCCTCTGCCTTCTCGTGGCTCAGATGGTAAAACATCTGTCTACAGTGCAGGAGACCTGGGTTCAATCCATGGGTTGGGTAGATCCTCAGGAGAAGGGAATGGCAACCCATCCCGGTATTCTTGCCTGGAGAATTCCATGGACAGAAGAGCCTGGCGGGCTACAGTCCATGGGGTCACAAAGAGTGGGACACAGCTGAGCAACTAACACTTGCCAGATCCCCAGGTTGGAAAGTCTGTTTTAGGGCCTAGAACTTTTTGCAGCAGTGGGAGAACTTCTTTGGTATAATTGTTCTCCAGTTTGTGGGTCGCCCACCCGGTGGCTCTATGGTGGGACAAATGGTGACCTCCTCTGAGAGGAATTCTGCCACACGCCACGCCTCCCAGGACTGCTGCTGCCAAAGCCCATCCCTGCGGCTGGCCACTGCTGACCTACGTCTCCGCAGGAGACCCTCAGACACTCATAAGCAGGTCTGGCTTAGTCTGTTGTGGGGAATCACTGCTCCTTTCTCTGAGTCCTCATGTGCACAAGGTTTTGTTTGCGCCCTCCAAGTGACTCTGGTGTGTACGAAGTTTGATTTTAAATGTGATCACGCCCATCTTGCCATCTTGTTGCCGCTTCTCCTTTGCCCTTGGGAGTGGGGTACCTTTTTTGGGGGGTTCCAACATTCTCATGTTGATGAGGGTTCAGCAGCTAGTTGTGATTTTGTTCTCAAAGAACACAAGTGCACATCCTTCTACTCTGTCATCTTAATACAGTTTGTACTGGTGTCTCATTGTTGTTTAAATATATATTTCCCTGACTGACATGATGTTGAGCATCTTTTCATTGCTTATTTGCCATCTATATGTTCATGTGTGTATGTGTGTGTGTCAGAGAGATGTCTGTTAAGATGTTTGGCTCATTTTTTAATCACGTTGTTTGTTTTCTTGTTGAATTTTTAGAGTTCTTTGTGTACTTATTTTTAACAGTCCTTCATGAGATGTATGTTGTACAAATATTTTCTCCCAGTCTCTGGTTTGTCTTCTAATTCTCTTGATACTGTAACAGAAAAATGTTAACTTTAATGAAATTCAGCTTATTTTTCTGGTGATTTTTCTAAAAAGGTATTCACCACACTCAAGGTCATTAGGTTTTCTCTTATTGTTTTCTAGGAGTTTTATACTTGAGCATTTTATGATCCATTTTGAGTTAACGTTTGCGATGGGTTGTAGGGCTTGTGTTCAGATTAATTTTTTTGGTGGAGGATGTGTACTTGTCCCAATACCATTTGTTGACCAGAGTGTGTCTGCCCTGTGCCTTTGCTCCTTTATTAAAGATCAGTTGACTGTGTTTACGGGGGTCTGTTTCTGGGTTCTTTGTTCTATTTATTGGTTCACCTGTTCTTTGACCAGTACCACACTTCAACATCTTTTGACAAGTCAGTCAAAGTAAGCCTTGTTTTTGGCTGTGGGAGGGGAGCTCCAGGCAGTTTCTTCTCTCAGCCTCAGCTCCGGAGCGTCGAGGTTAGAACTGAACTCCAGTACTTCCTGACACCGCTGCTGCTGTGCTTCTCAAGCTGCCTGGGGAAGGACTAGCTTTGTTTTGTTTTTGGATTTCCAGTGTGCTGTAGACTCCTACTTTTGTAGAATATAATGCAATGAGTTACTAGTTGATCACGTGTCTGTATAACAGTGACGTCAGATCACTGTACAAGTTTCTAAACATTCTCTCCAAACTTGCTCTGTCGCAGACTGCTAAGTGGACCGCACTTTGGTTACACTGCCCTGTAGAGTGGGTGCAGCCTGGAGAGATGCCTGCCCTGTATGCTCAGAGCTTTTTGTGAGAACAGGAGCTCAGCTGGGGCCTGCGAATTGGCTTGTTCCAGAGGATGTGGTTGTCAGGAGGGGCTTCTTCTCATCTCCCATAGGACCAGATGTGTCAAGAACCGCAGTCTACCCCTACAGCATCCTCTTTTTTTTTTTTCCAGCATATTCCTCACATTGACTTCTGCCTCCCCTGTTTGAGGGCAGAGGAACAACTTGGGGGTGGTCCTAGTGGCAGGGGTCCTGAGAAGGGCTACGGTTGGAGTGGGGACCTGCTACTCTGGATGGTCTAAACACCATCACCCAGGGACCCAGGACGGAGGGTGTGAGCGGCTGGTGGTGATATAGGCATGGACTCTGGAGCATGTCTGAGAGTTCAGATATTAGAACCTTAGGACATTCAGATCTTTGAGTCAGGGGCTGTTAGAACTGGAAGGGGGATGGCAGGGGTCATTTGATTGTCCAAACTGATTTGTTCACCTGCTCCCCTGCCTGGCTCCTGGCCCAGGGTTGAGCGACAAGTGTCTGTCCTACCTGTGGCCTGGAGGCCTTGGGTTGCCGCAGTGTGGGTGAGTTAGAGGCCCTTTGGGTGCCCTGGCTTAACTGTGGGTGCTCTGTTTTGAAGTTTCAGACACTGTGTGCTCCGTTTGACCGAAAACAACTCACAGCCCTTGATGACGAAGCTGCAGTGGCTCTTCGCTTTCCTGGAGCACAGCCAGGTGAGTGCAGGGGGAGCAGGGGGTTGCTGGAGAGGAGGCCTGCTTTGACGCCTCCCCTTCACCCAACCCTCCTGCACCGGCCTCCGGGCCCCAGTTGGGCTCCCGTTGGGCAGCCGTGGGTTCAAAGGCAGAGCCCATGGGGCCAGTTCGGTGCCGACTGGGCAGGAGAGGGTGTGCTGGTGGAGCCCCTCTGTGCGGTGCCTCCCACATCGCTCCCGTCAGCGGTCCAGTCCATCGTATGAAGTGTCGCTCTGTGGCTGGCTGTCAATTTTGAGCACTCACACTGCTAGGTACCCACAGGGCTGTATTTTTTTATTCACTGCCTCTGCCCTCATGGAACCTAAAGGCCTTGACCAGGCATCACACCAGGCCCTCTGCAGGGGTGGGGGCATGGAGGTGCGTCAGCCACAGTCATGCTTGCACAGCGCGCAGTCTGTGGGGAAGATGGACCTGCAGACTGCAGCTGTAGTGCTCAGGCAGAGAACAGCGCACGTGGGGTCTCCACACAGGGTGGGGAGAGGTTGATCATGAGGGGGTTGGTGGCCCTTGGAGGACTCCGTGGGGCAGGGGACCCTGCATCTGGGACTTGAACTCTAAGCTAAGCTCCTGATAGGGGCAAGGGTGTTTCAGGAAGAGGGAATGGCAGCAGACAAGGCAAGAACAGACTCCTGGAGGACTGTTCCCTCCATGGACCCAGTGCTGTGTTCTTAGGTGGCATGAACTTGGTAGGATGGGAAAAGTCAGGACAGCTGGGAATGAATGGGGAGGCTGGGAGTTTGGGGCAGTGACTACCCAGGGTGACCCTCAGGCCCGGCGCTCTATGAAGCTGGTTGGTGAGTGGCCCCCCAGCTCCTGACCCGTCTCTCTCCCGCTTCGGTCGCAGCGGCCTGCCATTTCTCCAGAGAACTTCCTGTCTGCGTCCTGGACTCCCTGGTTCAGCCCCGGCACCCAGCAGGACTGCTCGGAGTACCTGAAGTACCTGCTGGATCGGTAAGGGAGGCCGGGCCTGGCTCCGCGTCTGGAGAGGGTGCTGGTGGGGAAGCCCCATCCCCCTGGGCTGTGCTGTCTCTTCCTGGAAACTGGGGTGTGGCCCAGCGCCTGTGGAAGGCTGGGAGAAGACGGGGACAGGGCCCGCGGGTGGGGGGCGTTCTGGAGGTGCTGATGTGACCGGGGAGGGTAAGTGTGTGCATGTGCACCATGCTGTGCGTGCCTGAGTGTGCACGTGGGTGTTTTCTCATCAGCGCTCTGGGGTCACACGCACGACTTTTTGTGGCGGGTTTGTGTGCTTTATGCAGGTTAAGTATGTAGTGTGCGTGCCTGGGCTGTGAACGCGTGTGCACGGATGCCACCTAGTACATGTGTGTTCCGTGTGCTGCCTCTTACACGTGTGTGACCTGCTGAGTGAGGTGGACGCACGGGTCAGCCTAGTGCTCTGGAGACGGACCCGTGTGTGTGGACGAAAGCCTTTTGCTCTCTGCGCCAGGCTGCACGAAGAGGAGAAGACCGGGACGAGGATCTGCCAGAAGCTCAAGCAGTCAAGCTCGCCCTCCCCGCCCGAGGAGCCCCCCGGCCCGAGCGTGACCTCCGTGGAGAAGATGTTCGGGGGCAAGATCGTGACTCGGATATGCTGCCTCCGCTGCCTCAACGTCTCCTCCAGGGAGGAGGCCTTCACGGACCTCTCGCTCGCCTTCCCCCCGCCCGAGCGCTGCCGCCGCCACCACCATCACCACCACCACCACCGCCGCCGCCGCCTGGGCTCAGTGATGCTCCCCGCGGAGGACGCCGGCGCCCAGGAGCCAAGCAGGGCTGGCCCTGGGAGGCAGAGGAAGCACTGCATCACGGGGGACGTCCCCCCCACCATCCTGGACATGGAAGGCCTGGGCCCCCACGGCCTCGGGGGGCAGAGCCGTCAGGAGGAGAAGGTGGAGAGGGGGCAGAGCACAGAGGAGGAGGAGGAGGAGGAGGAGGCGAAGACCAGGGAGGAGGGGGGGGAGGAGGGAGAAGAAGAGGAGGAGGAGGAGAAGGTGAAGGAGGAAGAGAAAGTGAAGGAGAAGGTGGAGGAGGAGGAGGAGATAGAGAAGGAGAGGGCAACCCAGGAAGAGGAGAAGGTGGAGGAGAAGAAGGTGAAGGAGGAGGAGGAGGAGGTGAAGGAGATGGAGAAGAAGGAGAGGGCGGCCCAGGAGGAGGAGGAGGAGGAGAAAGTGAAAGAGGAGGTGAAGGAGGAGAAGGTGAAGGAGGAGAAGGAGATGGAGGAGAAGGAGAGGGCGGCCCGGGACGAGGAGGAGGAGAAAGTGAAGGAGGAGGAGGTGAAGGAGGAGAAGGAGATGGAGGAGGAGAGGGCGGCCCGGGACGAGGAGGAGGAGGCGGCCGACGGCAAGGAGGCAGCGGCCAGCCCGGGCCCAGGGACCCTCCGGAGTGCTGCGGCCGCCGCCGGGGACGGCTCCCGCTCGGTCCTGGACCTGGTCAACTACTTCCTGTCCCCCGAGAGGCTGACGTCAGAGAACCGCTACCACTGCGAGTCGTGCGCGTCCCTGCAGGACGCCGAGAAGGTGGTGGAGCTGAGCCAGGGCCCGCGCTACCTCATCCTGACGCTGCTGCGCTTCTCCTTCGACCTGCGCACCATGCGGCGCCGCAAGATCCTGGACGACGTGGCCGTGCCCCTGCTGCTGCGCCTGCCGCTGGCCGGGGGCCGGGGCCAGGCCTACGACCTGTGCAGCGTGGTGGTGCACTCCGGGCTGTCCTCCGAGAGCGGCCACTACTACTGCTACGCCCGCGAGGGCGCCGCGCGCCCCGGCCCGGCCCCGGGGGCCGCCGACCGGCCGGAGCCCGACAGCCAGTGGTACCTGTTCAACGACACCCGGGTGTCCTTCTCCTCCTTCGAGTCTGTCAGCAACGTCACCTCCTTCTTCCCCAAGGACACGGCCTACGTGCTCTTCTACCGGCAGCGACCCGAGGAGGGGTCTGAGGCCGAGCCCGGCTCTCCCCGCACCCGGGCAGAGCCCACCCTCCACAAGGACTTGATGGAAGCCATTTCCAAAGACAACATTCTTTTCCTGCAGGTGAGCAGACCCCTACGGGCTTCCAGCAGCCCACTGGCTCAGATAAGTGGCTGCTCCTTGCTGAGTCTTTTCCTTTGATCCACCTATCTCAGTCGGTGCTGGGGAAAAAAATCAGTGGGCCAGACAGACCTCCTGCTTTAGAGGGACATACATTCAGTTCAGTTCAGTCGCTCAGTCGTGTCCGACTCTTTGCAGCCCCATGGACTGCAGCACACCAGGCCTCCCTGTCCATCACCAACTCCTGGAGGTGTTTACTCAGACTCATGTCCATTGAGTCGGTGATGCCATCCAACCATCTCATCCTCTGTTGTCCCCTTCTCACTGAAGAGTCTTTCCCAGCATCAGGGACTTTTCAACACACATTAGGAATGACCATTTCTTTATTAAGCTGTCGTGTGCTGGAGGGGGGTGCTCTGTGAGTAGTAGATAGGAGCGGGTGGGGAAGGCCTTTGGGAGGGTTGCCCTCTTACTGTGCCCTTGACTCCAGTCCTAAGAGTCTAGGGTGGCATCAAAGTACTTAGCAACTGGCACAGCCAGGGCTCTGAGCAGCACGAGGCGTGCTGCCATGAACAGCTGGAGTGGTCACACCAGGACCCCAGCCAGAGGCACCTGGGTGGGGGACACTGGGTCTGCTTTTCCGTCTCTGCTGAGTCCTTCAGGGAGAGGTGGGTCCGGGGCCGGTGGTGAGGGGGTCTCCAGGGCCAGCCCTAGTACGGCAGGAGGGAGAGCTTGCTCCTCGGCAGTCTGTCCCTCCTGCCTCGAGGGGCAGTGAGCCTGACAGTTGTGTCAGGAAGCCTGCAGGGAGGTCCCGGTGGGGTAGGACATGACCTTTAAAGTCTCTGGACTGCCTCCTCCAGGTGCCACCTGAGGTCCCTGTCCGCTGTTCAGTCTAGTCAGTAGAAGTGAGTTCCTTTCCTCCCGGGTGCTGGAAGCTTATACTGGGAGGGGAGGAGGAATGGTTTTGAAGCCTATATACAGGATGGCTGTGAGTCTGGCCCTACTACCCTCCCGCTGAGCGGAAGTGCCCCTGGGGTGGAAGCTGGGGCCCTCCCCAGGGGTGAAGCTCTGAAGGGCTGGGTGGCTGCGGGGGGGTGAAGGGAGCACCGTGGCTTTGGAGCCTACATTTGAAGCCTGCTCCATCCCCATCTGTGTTTCCAGGAGCAGGAGAAGGAGGCACGGAGCAGGGCGGCCTACATCTCTGCGCTCCCCGCATCCCCGCACTGGGGCTTTGACGAAGACAAAGACGAGGACAAAGGCCCTCCTGGGGGCTGCAGCCCTGCAGGTGGCAGCGGTGGTGACTTCCACAGATTGGTCTTCTAACGGGACCCTCGACCCCCCCCCGGCCCACTTGTACTTGTGGGGTGCCACAGTTGGCCTCGGGGTGGGGGGCCCAGGTCCCGGGCAGAGGCTCTTGGCCAGGTGGGGTCTGGGGGAGGCCGTGCCCCTTCCAAGGGCAAGAGCGATGGAGCAGGGGCTGCCAGCCTCAGCCTGGAGGGCACACTCAGATGCGGAGGTGAGACCCGAGCCCCTTAAACTGGCCTTTGGGCCCGTCACTGGGATCATCCCCCTTAAGACTTGCACCCGAGTGTTGTGGTCAGCTTGGAGTAGCTGAGATGGATACTCTCTGGGCTGCAGCCCTTGCCCCGTTTGCCATCAAGTAGCAGTTCCCTTCCAGCTCCTTTCAGACAATCCTGTGTCTCTATAGTTAAGATGCCGAGGAGGGTCCAAGCCCCAGCACAGAGAAGGGGGCTGCGTGTCGCCCCTCCGGCTGCCTTCTTGCTTCTCCGAGGAGACTGAGGCAGTGTATGTGGGGGCCGACGCTGTCCTCCTCTTGTGAGGAGCGTAGGTGGGAAGCAGCCTGGTGCGGGATCCGAGATGGTCCCCCTGACACCGAGCCACAATGCAGAGGGGAAGGATGGCCCCCTCTCCCGCCTCAGTGCCTGAGCTCCCCCCTTCTGGGTATGAGAGAGAGTCCTTATTTTACTGCAAGTATGTGTGTCTCTCACGACGTCTGTCCTGTGGGACGCTGGCTGGCTCAGCGCCTCAGCTGTTGGTCATTGTCCCCGGGGGCTGGTGGGGGCGGTCTGGTGAGGAGCGGATACTGACCTCATTGTGCCCTGACGCTGCTGTACCCTTTCTAAATGGAGAGGTGAGAACAGGGTCTCTAACAGGAATAAAAAGAGGTTCCCTGAAGCCTTGAAAGTTGTCGTTCTTCCTGCTCTGTCTGGGCAGGAAGGCAGGGACACCCCGTTGCCCTGCTGACCTGCGTGCTGCACCAGGGGAGGTGACTCTGCCCTGCACGGAAGTGCTGTGTAAATGTGAGGCCTGGTGGCAGGGATGTGCCTGGACTGGGGCAGGAGCAAAGCAGCCTGCAGCCCTCAGGGTCCACCCATCTGGGAACCTGGCACAGCAACGGCCTGGCTAGGGGCTTCCTGGGCTACATTGAAAGAGCTGAGAGCCCTGAGACTCAGGGACCAGCGCAGGCGGGCTGACGGGTCTGTCAGAGACCGAATGATCATGCTCAGAACTCACCTCTGTGGTCCAACGTGCCTTTTAAGAAAGATGAACTGGCAGAGTTGCTATTATTCCCATTTCAATCACCAGGAATAGATTCCAAGGTAAGGAGGTTTCACACTTGTTCTTCCAGACAAGAAAGGTCCCCAGTTATCTCCTGTTCCATGGAAGGTGGAGGAGCTGGGGATGGGGGCGTCCTGTCAGGTAGGGGGCAGGTGTCCTGTGCCAGCCCGCCGCCCGCCCCCCAGACGAGGCAGACGCCGCAGCCCTCTCTGCTTGCTTCTCACGGACTTTATTGTCGGCCAGCTCCACCACCAGAATAACAAGGGCCCTGCAAGCTCCAGGCCTGTACCATGTGTCACCACTGCAAAAACAGGATGCCTGTGAACACATTCCCATCCCACCCCAGACCTACTCACAGGATAAATACATGTTACAAATTTTTTTTTAAAGAAAACAATAAATTAATAACTTAAGTGATTAGGCACCAACAGCGATTTGAAAAATTAAATCTCAATTTTAAATGGTAACAGGGCTGGAAACCTAAGACTGGGCTTCTTCTAGCCCATTTTCTCTTCTCGACAAAGCAACGATTCCGTGGGAAATGATTCTGTTTCAAGACACATGTAATCAACAAACACATAAGAACACACACCACCAAACAGCACATGACAGCCCCGCGGCAGGCGCCCACCTGGCCCCCAGAAGAGCTCAGTGAGTTTCGGAAGGCGACGGCTTTAGCGCTCCTGTGCGCACGCAGCCTCTGACCCTCACCATGCGCAGAAGGACTGACAGATGGAGAGGGAAGTATGCACCGACTTCTCCTGCCCGGCGCTCTGCTTCCAGCTTCTGGAGCTCCGTCAGAGGGCCATGGGCAGGGGAGGGTGGGGTGGCCACAGCTGGGGGCCTTAGCCCCAAGGCAGGTTGAGAACCGTTGTGCTTCTGTCCTAGGGATGGGACGCAGTTGAACGGTTTCAAGTGTGAAAGTTCCTGCAGTCAAGTCTAGGGAGGGCACTGGGTTAATTGGCCCTCGAGACAGGTCACAGAACAGGGAGCAGCCACAGAAGAGGCCCCAGGGCCCATCTGACCCCACCGAGGTGAGGATGAGACATAGCTCCCTGCAAGCACTCCTCCCTGCCTTTAACCACGTGGAGCGGGGGAGCTGGACCGGGAGGGGACAGCTGCCACTCCTGGGAGCCCCAGGCAGGAGGGGGATCTGCTGGCCGACACAGGGTGTCCTGGGGCCTCTGTCCACGCCAGGCCACCAGCAGAGGTGAACTCTGAGCCACCAGCGGGAATGTCAGACACCTGGCACTTGGGGCTTTTGAGTCCAAGTCTTTGCTTTCAGCAGTCTCTGCTTCTCTTGTACTTCCTCTCATCTCTGTTCCCACCTCCACCCTAAGGGTTTGGGGTTGGAGGAACCAAGAGCTGGAGGGAGGCCTCCTTGGAGGTTAGATCCGAACACCTCCGTCTCTCGAGACTCCAACCAGTCTCACTTACCTTATGGCACACTCAGAACTGACATCGTTAGGGCACCCGATGATCAACAGGGGACGGTGCTGGGAACTGACGCTTCCATACATGGGCCCACCTGTAGCCTCTGGGGGGTGTGTGTGGGTAACCATTCAAAGCCCTGCTGTATGAGCCTGCAGAGGGCCCTACAGGGACATAGGGCTGGGCAGTGACCTACCAAACCCTGCCCAGGGTAGGCCACCGCCGCCATCACCCCTTCATCTGTGTGAACCCAAGGCCTTGCTGCTGCTGAGGGCCTGGACTGGGCCCACAGTCCCAAAGGTCTGTTGTTCCCGAAGCACAAGTCTCTCCGTCTTCCTCCACTGGAGCCCAGACCTGCCCTCCCTCCCCTAAAAATCTGACCCTTCACCCCTCTGGCCAAGTCAGGCACCCGCTTTTCCTAGAAACCACATTCCCTGATCTGCACACCTCCCCGCTCCTGCCCGCACACCATCCTCCTTGAGAAGTGGCCTTGACTTCTCCGTACATCCCCAGCTTTGAGTCTATCATGGCCATCACCAACGTGTCCTTGTCTTTTTTTCTCGTCAAGCGTGACCTTCTCAAACACAGTCTGATTAACTCCTGTGTCCTCAGTGCCCAGTCCAGACCTGGCCACAGCTGCCACTGCCATCACTTAACTGAGTTGATGTGACTAATACTAGGAGGCGT
This sequence comes from Antilocapra americana, assembly GCA_007570785.1. Lineage (NCBI taxonomy): Eukaryota > Metazoa > Chordata > Mammalia > Artiodactyla > Antilocapridae > Antilocapra > Antilocapra americana. The sequence goes on from ML661325.1 coordinate 7,804,518, forward strand.
TCTCACCTGTCGAGACCGTCTTGCCCAGGATGGAGTACAGTCAGGCCTCAGGCTGAAAGAAGCAGAAAGGTGAGCAGTAGCCACCTCCCTTAGGTACGGTCAGAACTCATTTCTTTCAGAGGAAGAAGGTCTGTTCTCCCCAGGGTAGGATGAAATATCTGGTCCGCCCTGTTGCCTCTGAAACTTTTTAAAATTTTGGCTAAGAACCTTAACATAAGAGTGTCTCCCTCCCCAGAGTTGGGAGAAGGAGCGTGGGGTGATGCCCCACTTCTGTCCTGGCAGAGGGCAGAGTGTGATGCTGACCTGGGGGCCTTTCCAGCCCTGCCCTCTCCTGTCCCTGTAGCCAGGCCTGAGTCCAACGGGCGCCTGGGATTCCACAGAGCATCAGGGGGTGACCTGAGCTGACCTGGCACCAGGCCACACCCCAACCTTTAGTGGGCCCCGCACAAACCTCAGTCCAAGGGCACTAGCCACCAGCCACCCCGCCACGTCCTCTGGACTCTGTTCCGCCTGACATCCGTCAGTCCTGGGAACTGCCCTCGCCTGCCACCAGGCACACTTGCTCCCGGACAAAGATATCACTGCTCCCTTTCTGCTCTCCCTGTGTCTCCATGGCACTGCCGGGGGCTCTTCTCCAGCAGGCGTGCTGGGTGGGCCTCCCATAGCCCCCACAGCCCTCACCCCAACTCTCAGCCACCTCCCCCGTCCCCCTGCACCTCCCGTCTTACAGAAGCTCACTTGCTGCGCCTTCTCCATGCCAGTCCCAGGCACCCCCATGTGCCTGCACCCAGGCTGTCCCAGGGTGGCCCCTCTGTACCCTGACCCCTGTACGCTCACCCTGCACCCTGTGTCATTCCCCCACGGCTCCACTGGTCCCCCTTGCCACGCCAGCGCTCCCGCCTCCACACTGTGTCACTCAGCACAGTCCAAGCCTTGTCCAGCGCAGTGCCTCTGGGCGGGTGAGGACAAGGGGACAGTGCTCTGTCCTGGTGCAGAGCGGGCCTGAGGCTTCACGGTCCTGGGGGCCCGGCCCCGCAGCGTCTGTCTCCCCATCTCCTGGGCTCTCAGCCCTGCTCTGTGTTCTTAGTGGCTGGTCATCCCCAGCCTCTCCCTCCTTTTGTATTCCTTCCACCTCTTCCACCCCTGAAAGTTGGGGGGCTGCCCCTAAACCCCTGCGGGGCTCCACTGCCCTTCCATGTCTTGGGCTCTTAATTCCTCTGTCCCTCAAGACCGCCTCTGACCTTCCTCCGCGGCTCCTCCGTCTTTGGGTGGCCTCGCCCCTCCCCTGCCAAGTAAGACAGGGATGAAGAGGTACGTGTCCACACTGGTCTGTTGGTCCTTGGCTGCCTGGTCAGCGGGACGATGTGGCCTCTTCTGCTCCCTAGGGGAGGAAGCCCAGTAGCCGGAGGCCGGCCGGGGAGGTGCAGAATCCTGCTCAGAGCCGCGGCCCCGCCCCCACATAGCCGGTAGATATTCGGGTATGAAGGGCGGCGGAGGCTTAAGGATGCTTTTTGGGAAGAGCTCTAACTAAGGTAGGATGGCCATTGCTAATAACTCAAGGGTGGGCCCGGAGAGGGCGGAGGAAGTGCCTCGATCAGGCCCTCGCCTCCCGCGGGAAGGGGTCAGGATCCCTGATGCCAAGTGCTTTGAAGGCCAGAGTGGCAGAGGAGAGAGGAGGTGGGCAGGAGGGCGCGCTGGAGAGGCGAAGGGCGAGCAGACGGGGAGGCCAGCTCTGCAGACGTGGCCTCCCGGCCCCTCCCTGGGTGCAGGGCGTCACAGCTTGGCGCCCTTGGAGGGCTCTGAGGACTGCCGCACGTCTGTCCACTCCTGCATGGTGTTCTGCAGGGCCTGGGTCTTCTCCTTGTCCACTTGAACGTAGTCCACCTTCTCGTCAGAAGTGACCGATGACGTGGATGGCTGGGGGACAGACCAGGGAGGTGAAGTGGTTGTGAGTTACCGTCACTCGGGGAGCAGTGCGCGGCTCTTCTGAGTGGTGTCGGGCGAGGAGGTGGGCTTCCACCTGCCTCTCTGACCTGTTTGTTTTCCCCTGAAAGTGGCCTGTAGAGCCTGACCTCCACCCTGCAGCAGCCCTCCTCCTGCTGATGCCACAGCCCCTGCCAACCCTCTTGCTGCTGCAGCTCTGAGGGGACCCAGGCCCTTCACTGGGCCCAGGCCTCCACCCACTCCGCGCGGCCACTTGTCCAGGACAGGGAATTGCCGGGCGCCACAAAGCGCCAGCTGCAGGGCTCTGTGGGGGTGCGTGGTGAGCACGCCCAGCTGCCTGGGGAGGCGCCTGCTCCTGTCAGTGCTGCTGTCGGGACTGGGCCGCTAAGTGTGCTTCCGGGGCCCGGGGGTGGGGGCGGGGTGGGGGGCTCTCCCAGGCGTTCTCAAAGAGCTCAGAGCTGGGACATGATCCCCGCGTCTCGGCTCTGTCACGGATTCACACGTGACCCTGAGCAGCTTGTGTCTCTGTGTGCGTTCCTCTGTCCATCCGCACGGCGAGGGGAGGGACGGGTGGATGGACAAGGGCCTGTGGACTCGGTGCCTGAGTGCTGAGGCTGAGGGCGCACGAGCCCCCTGAGACCCAGACCTCAGCCCAGCGCAGCCGGACGAGGCACCTGGCCTCCGCGGCCCCTGCCCACAGGAGCTCAGCGGGACCTCCCACCCCCCGCACCCACCCTCGGCACCTTGCGGTGGGGGCTCGGGGAGCTCGGCTGGAAGTCCAGGGCCAGATAATCCACACTGCCAGTGCTCTTCTTAGGGGCTGGGCTGTTGGTGCCGCTGGGGACGGGAGATGCAGACACAGGGTTTTGCTATCACAAAGGAGAGGAAAAATTGTTAGTAACTTCAGGAAGTAGACTAGCCCACCACTGGGGAAAACCATGCCTCTGGGAGTGAGAGCAGCTAGTTCACCGAAGGCCCGCTCTGTGCCGGGGACAGCCCGTGTTCCTGTTTAAACCCTCACAACAATCCTGTGATGGAGGCATTATTACTTCTCTCTCTCTTTTTTTTTTTTTACAATGAATATAAAACTGGTTCAGAGAAGTTAAAGCAACTGGCCTACGGCTGCACAGCTGATGGGCAGGGGAGACATTCCAGCCTGGGCTGCCCTCGCTGTGCCGCACCGGCTCCCGCCTGGGCCGTCAGGCCGGGCCTCACCTCACCCTCCTTCCCAGAACAGACCTCACTTGCTGCCCTCAGAAGGGAGTGCGTGCCCTGTATGTGCTGGACCAGCCCTGCTTCTCTGGGGCTCCCACCATGGCCTGGAGCAGGGCAGTGACCCTGCAGAAGCCTGGCCAGCCCCCCATCCTGGCTCCTCAGGGGTCACTAAACGGTCCTTATCACCAGGTGGCCCAAAACCCTGGTCCCCCAGCAGCTCTCAGGTGACCCACTGCAGGGCCAGCCTCACCAGGCACCAAGGCCAGCTTGGCTGGCTCTCTCCTGAGGACGCCTTCTCATGAGAAAGGCGACAGTCCTGTGCTGCTTTTCGGCTGCTTCACTGACCGGTGGATTCACTGTCTATGTCTCTCTCACATGTCCATGTGTCCATGTGTCTCTCATATGTCTGTGCAGCCGCACCCTGGGGAATCCCCACGGCCTGCTCGTCTGTGCGGCCCCCCCACCCCACGAGGCACACACACGTGCGCTTCCCCGCTGCGGGGCAGACACTCAGTGGATGCTCATACTCCCACGCCTCCTCCTGGTCATGGGGACAACGGGATGAGGAAATGAGGAGACGTTTTGGTTCTGAAACGTTTTGACAGGATGGAACAAAGGGGTTAACTTGGGAAGCTGCTTCAGTTTTTCCTGGCAGGCCCCTTCAATGATGATTCTGAACACCATCTAACCGCCTGGCCTGCAGACCCTCGCGTGGCCCCCACGGGACAAGGGCAGGCTTCCAGAGACAGCAGTCAGGGTCCTTTGTGGTCTCCCCGCTGGCTGCCCCCACCTTCAACCAGAGTTAATAACTGTCATTCTCTGTGTCCCCATCCACGGCCGCCTCTGCCCAAGTGCCTCCCCTTCCCCACTCTGCTGTGATGGCCCGTCTTGTGGGTGTGCCCCCATATCACAGCCTTTCCAGGGCACTGGCCACGCTGCCTGGGTCACAGTCGTGAGAGAGGCAGGCCTCCTCTTCCCCCTGAGGGCAGCGGGCATCTTCCTTGCCTCTGATGATGACGCGTATGTGCCCCAGACAAACGGACGAGTAGCAGCACTCTGCCCTGGGGCCGGGGTGGGCCAGCGAGCTGGGAAGTGAGGAAGCACTAGGCGGGCTCCGGGGGTCCCCAGGGGACTCACCATAGGGACGTAGTTCTCTTCACTGTCTCCGGAGTCGGTGCTGGTGATGCTCTGTGTAGAGATGGGGCGGCAGTACTGGGAGGAGCTGGGGTTGAAGGAGTGGCTGTGGGGGGCAAGACAGGGAGTAAACCCTGGGCATGGCCAGCCTCCGGCCAGGCCCTGGACCTCACGCCTCCAGACAGACCTCTGGCCTCCATTATCAGACTAAGATCTGACACGGAGCGGGCACTGTTTTCCCTTCATCACTGAAGAGGAAGCCAAGCCCTGAGCTACCAACAGCATCAGGATGTGGTGACCTGCTCCACTTCCCAGCCCACTGCCCAATTCCAAGCTCTTACGTCCACAGACAGACACTCACATGGCCCTGGACCAAGACCTGGTGACGGGGGACTTGAAAGGGAGCTCGTCGATGACGGTGTTGTTCCTCAGGTCAAGTGGCGTCGGCTTTGCTGCAGCGGGAACAGAAGGTCGAGTCATCAGCCATTGCTGACAAGCCGCGCATACAGACCCTTACACACAGCACACACGTGCGTTTAAAGTCCTTCCTACTCATCCCAGTTATACATGGGGAGACTCAGGCCCCGTGAGGTTATACGATCTCTGCTCATGAAGTCATGCCTTCAGATCCCAAATTATCTATTCCTCACACTGCACCAATGGCAATCATACTTTCGGATCTAAAATGGGCACATGGGCTGTGACAACATTTGTGGCTGTGAATGAAAACAAGAGATGATATCTGAAACAGCATGGAGAAGGCCACCATGAGCCCCCCTGCCACTTCTGGGCCAGGACTGTGGAGCGTTCTATGGAAGAAGGGGAACGTCACAAGGCCCTGAAGGCTCGGATTCAAATGCTGAGCTCTGCATTCTCTGCCGACCAGACCCAAGGGGGCTTCTGTCTGCCCACTGACTCTGCCGCTCCCCTTGAGTCCCTGCCCCTGATCCAGGCCTGCAGAATGAGATCGAGGCAGACCTGGAACGTGAACTGCAGTTCTCTTTCCTGGTCTAAATGCACCAGTCAATGTCCTAGATGCTTTCCTTCTGAACAAATCCAGGAAGTAGGAGTGGCCATCCCCACTTCACAGATGAGAAAACCAGAGACTCAGGGAATTCACATGATTTACTCAGTCCACACATCTAGGAAGCACATCTACCTGGTTTGAGAGCTCAGTCCTTCCTTTCATAGCAGAGTGTATCTTTTAATGGAATACTCTGTCAGTTCTACCTTTTTCAGCCCTAGAGCTAATAAAAATCCCTTATCCTTGAGATGCACTTCATACACTATGAAGCATATTAAGATATATTATCTATGCCCTTCAATGTCTCTGATAGGCATGTTTTTAAAAAAATTAACTTATGTATTTTAATTGGAGGCTAATTACTTTACAATATTGCAATGGTTTTTGCCACACATTGACATGAATCAGCCACAGGTGTACATGTGTCCCCATCCCGAACCCCCCTCCCACCTCCCTCCCCATCCCATCCCTCAGGGTTGTCCCTCTGCACTGGCTTTGAGTGCCCTGTCTCGTGCATCAAACTCGGACTGCTGATCTATTTCACATACGATGATATGTATGTTTCAATGTTATTCCCTCAAATCATCCCACCCTTGCCTTCTCCCACAGAGTCCAAAAGTCTGTTCTTTACATTGTGTCTCTTTTGCTGTCTCGCATATAGGGTCGTTGTTACCATCTTTCTAAATTCCATATATATGCGTTAATATACTGTACTGGTGTTTTTCTTTCTGACTTACTTCACTCGGTATAATAGGCTCCAGTTTCATCCACCTCATTAGAATTGATTCAAATGTTTTATACTTCCCACTTCACAGATGAGAAGCAAGGCGCAGAGACAGAGAAGGATTCGTTTACAATCACATGTTAGCAGGTGGCAGGGCTGCAGCCTGAATCCATCCTGTCTTTCTGATCCCTGTACTTCTGCATTCTGGTAGCCAGTCCCTACTGGGATGAATTTGGAGAGAGTGTGTAATGTGTGCGCACGCGTGTGTGTGCGTGTGTGTGTGTGTGTGTATTTGGGGTGGTTTAGGCTCCAGAGGCTGTCACTTCCTTGCAAGGCAAGTTTAGGATCCACGGAATCCCTAAATGAACGCACAGTCCCTGCAGAGTGTCCACAGCCGGGCTGGGGAAACAGCGGACTTACCCTTCCGGTCAGGTTTGAGGTTGCGGTTGACAGGGGGTGGCTGGATCTCACTCCCTCTGCTGGAGCCTCGGTGCAGAGAGAGGGCTGAGGAGGGGTAGCTGAGCGGGTCAAAGTGGTGTGGCCCCGGGCTCATGGGGATGTAGACACTCTGGGAGTTATCACCGGCTCGCTCCAAAGCCAGCAGGGTGGAGGAGCCTGGGTTCATGGGCACGTAGTTGTCCTCGGAATTGGTGCTGTCCGATCGACCCACGACCGCTTTTGCTGGCTAGGAGTGGAGAGAAATGCCACTGTTACTGGGGAGAGGAGACAAGACGGGATACAAATCTGTACACAGAGCAAGAGAAGATGTAGTTGGGTGCACTGTGAAGCTATAAGGCAGACCCTGGGAAGGCAGATAAGAAAGCAGCGGGGAGACAGGAACAAATAAGCCTGTGGGTCTCTTCTAGCTTCCATGATCCCTTGGAGCTTACTTAAAATTTGTGATAAATCTTGTATAAAATATCCACAAGGCTTTCTGGCTGCCTGACCAAGTCAGAGGACAGCAGAGGCCCTGGGTCACAGGTTTGGTTCAGGACCTGCCCTCTCCTCAAGTCCACACTCATCACTGGAGGTCAGCAGCTCAGGCCCTGGGCAGGGCAAGGGGCCTCAGAGGGGCCCTGGCACTGGCAGGTGAGGCCCGGGCGGGTGTGCTTCCCAAGGGCAGCTTTCAGTGTGACCACAGGCTGCAGCCAGAGCTGCAGTGTAGCCACCACCCTGGCCACGGCCCTCCTCTGACTCCTGCTCTGTCGCTCTGGGCCCGACACCCCGGAGGGCTGTCACTGACTCCCTTCTGAAGGCGGCCTGGGACGCTGCTCTCACACCGTAATTCTGTTGCTGAGCCAGACTCTGAGCACCACCCCTGCCTGGGGTCTCATGCCCCCCTGGCGGGACCTCAGGTTTAGGGTGCTGCCGGACAGCCACATCCCAGCGACTGCGTCCCCTGCATTCTAGACCCTCCCTGCTCACCCTCGGTGACGAGCCTTCTTGTCTAGGGCACCTAAGTACACACATTTCTTCCAGACCACGATACGTGTATCTTTCCAAACACTCAATCCAGGGGTTCTGAACAAAGAAGCAAGGCAGGCTCCTAAGAGGTAGATGGTGTCACATTTTTGGGCTGTGGTTTCAGTTCCACGAGTGTGAGCTTTAATCCACCTGAGCTGGCTTAAGGACCCCTTAAACCCCACTCACCAGGAAAGCGCTGACTGCCTCGCTCATGGACTCCGCAGACCGGCCAGCACAGTCCCCACCACGCTGCGGGTAGTCGTAGGACTCACAGGAAGAAGCTATGGCAGAGGAAGGAAGACCCCTGAGAACTCAGAGTTGGTCTCTGTGCTGACACTGTCCTACACCCTCACCAGTGTTGCTCAGGATCATAACTGCTACTCCAGGAGACACCGCTCTCAATTCCTAAGACAAGGTACTGCTTCTACCATATCACCCCTCAACTCACAAATTCCTCCTGGGCTTCTGGACGTAGCTCCAGTGTTTGTTTAGCCGCCAAGTATTGTCCAACTCTTTGTGACTCTATGGACTGTTGCCCACCAGGCTCCTCTGTCCATGGGATTTCCCAGGCAAGAATAGTGGAGTTTGTTGCCATTTTCCTTCCCTAGAGGATCTTCCCGACCCAGGGATCGAACCCATGTCTCCTGCATTGGCAGGTGGATTCTTTACTGCTGAGCCACCAAGGAAGCCCAGCTACAAGGTTATTAGCAAGATGCAAAATGAAAGAGATTAATATTATTCTACTTTTTCATCAAACCGAGGAGGTTACATCCAGAGTTGGAATACCGTCAGTGGGAAATAAGCGACAGCAGAATTTAAATACTTCAAATAGATGTTCAGACTTCAACCAGAGATGCAAATGTGGCGTAGAAAATATTTTGGAGATCTAATTTTAATAGTCTGTTGGTCCACAAAGGTTTGGCTCCAGTTTGGACTAGTCTTCTAAATTTATTTTTGAAATCTTTCGTTTGATTTATAAATGAGTAAAAGACTATGATCCAGACCTCTAAACCCATAATACGTTGTATCGTGGTTAACCAAGAATGTTCTGTTTCCTTAGTAGAGTAGTAACTTCTCTCAGGCAGGATCTGCTAAACTCTTGCCACTGTGGTGCTCACTAAGGGCCTCTAGGGTTGGGGGTGAGAAAGGTCTGGGGTGAGAAGATGCCTACACCTGTGAGCACCCCTGACCAAGGTGGGCCTTAAGCCCTCGGAGCCTGGGTGGCCGAGAACTCATACAATGCTGAGTCCCCTGTGCCCGCTCCCTTCCTCCCACCCACTCTGGGCACAGCCGGGGCTCACACTGACCTCGGTGAAGCCGGCTGTTGTCCATGGCCGGGAGGGTGTTACGCCTGGGGATGGTGGCGGCGGCAGAGATTGATCTGTTGCCTTCCCCGACCGGGGGTCTCTGCTGAGGGCTGCCCCATCGAGGTGTGTCTGCCTGACTTGGCTTGGGGGGCCGGGGTGGGGGAGCTATGGCTGAGTCCCCAGGCGTGGCCACTGCCATGGCGTTGTGGTTCTTGTCCAGCGTGAACGTCCTAGGGGTCTGGTAGGCCGAGAGCGGGGTGGCCGGAAGGTCCACGTTGTCCACCAGGAGGTCCCCAAACTCCCGGCACAGGGTGCTGCTGGGCATCTTGAAGGTATACACCTCCTCGTTATCTGTCTCGGAGCTGGTGAGGCTGCCCTTGGTGTGGCCGTGGGCGGCCAGGCTCCGGGGGAGGTCGTAGGCACTGTCTCTGAACTCTGCGTTGTGCCGGCTTGGCTTCGGGAGGCTGTAGAAGCCGTGGACTTGACCACCGACCCCGTTGACACAGTGCCCGTTGCCCTGGGCAAGTTTCTGCACGGCTGTGTCGCTCCTCATGAGAAATGAGGCCCTGGTGCCCTGAGAGAAGCTGGCACTCCTAGGAGACAGAAAGGGAGGCATGGGGGTTAGAGGAGGCTAGCAGGTGTGGTTGGGAACAGACACAAGCTGAGGAGGCTGGCCGGCCTGAGGCTTATCTGGACACAGCATAGCTTCTCTCTGAGCTTCAGTAAACGCATCTGCAAGAATAGGGATTAAAATCATACTTCGCAGCTTGTTTAGAAATTGGACTCTGGTGCATCTAGAAGTATGTTTCAGTGTTAGCCTTTGTCCTGTCCCCTACCCCCACATGGCTGTGATGAGCAGAGGTTCGTCTTACCTCCCCAAACAGACATCGGCCACGTGTTCACTGCTTTAAGTGGCACAGAATATACACGTGTATACAAAGGCTGTGAGACAGTGGAAAGAACCCTTAAGTTGGTATCCGAAAACAGCCAACAAGTCATTTTACCCGAGTCTCAGTCTCCCCACTGTAGGACAAGTCAGCTGATGCGTTGTTCTAAGTTAAATAGAACTATTCAAATGTAAGCTATAGATTTATTTTCCATCATGTTCACTGAAAGGATTCAGAGGGGGAAATCTCTCTCTCTCTCCAGAAGACTAAAATACTATAGGAAAAATATTTTCCAGTTTAGGAACTATACCCAGGAGAGGAAAGGTCTTGATTATTACTTTTTAAAATTCAGGTTTTGGGAAAACAAGGCAAGATTAAAAATGAAATGATCTGGGAGTGACGGGTTTGTGTGAGTTCCATCCCCAGCACTGATACACGCTGTGGGCATTGCCAAGGCAGGACCTGGGGGGGTCTCACATACTGTGGGCTTCCCCAAGGCAGGGCCTGGGGGGTCTCCAGGCTCCTTTCAGGTCCATCTGGTTCTGAAAAGCCATGACCTCTTGGCTGTACTAGCAAGGCTTCCAAACCGCATTCTGTGTTCTGCATATGTCCTTTCAGAAATAAGAAGGTGAAGTTCTGAGCAAGCAGAGATTCAGGTCTCTTTTTCTCTCTCTTATAGGGTAATTCTTCACAGGATTCCATTTGGAGAAATAAAGGACTCAGAATTCTAGAATAATCCTGGACAGTGGTGATTCTCAGCTTTTGGGAGGCTATATGCCTCTTTTGAGGATCTGATAAAAATCTCTTCGGGCACTTCACACCAGAATAAGGCAAATCTCACACACATACAGATTTGCAAGCTGTCAGAGGGCTGGGCAGCCCTTAACCCACTGAGGCTAATCCATGGAACCCTCGCCTTATACAAGCTCTCTCAGCTCATGGGGAGCTTGCTGTTTATGGATGTGGCCACCAGATGGTGATAGACATTAAGGCCCATCAGCTTAGAAAGAGGAAGGGAAACAGGTGTCTAGGCCAGGCTCTCTTTGTTAGTTAACCTGCATCCGTGATGGCTGGGACTGACATTTCAGACCCCACACTTTTCACGACCCTCGTCCCTGGGCCTCCATATTCTCTCCCTTTCTGTTCCATTTCACACATGTAAGCAAGCCAGCACCCATGGCCTAGAGCACGGAACATCCAGCCTTCAGATCCTGGAGGGCCTGGGCCCAAGACGGGGGGAGCCAGTGGTAGACATCAGGGGTTCACGTGGTTCACATCTGTCTTTGGTGCCTTTCATTGTGTCTTTTGGAGCTTCCAGATCTGGTGGATGCTCCCATCTGGATCTGGCCATTGAAAAAAACCTTTCCTGACATCTCTTTCCCTCTGGGCCAGACCCAGTGTATACAGAGAAGCCTCCTGCCCTGGGGGAGGGGGCACCGAGGTAGAGGATGTGACAAGCCTGCAAGTCTTCCAGTCAGGCCTGTGAACATGCGGCTGTTGACACATTGACAGCAACCCTCCCTGGTGGTCGTGGTGGTGCCGAGTGTCAGTGAGGCTCCTTCAGCGATGTCACCCTGGACTGACTGGCTGGCAACTGGCCAGGCAAAAGGAAGAGCAGGGAAAAGATGTTCCCATTAGAGGCACAGCAGTAGAATGCCATCTGGCAAGTTCAAGAACCACAAGCTGCTCAGGCTAGAGCAGGAGCCTTAGGAGGTGGGGTCGAGGGATGACAGTGGAGGGGCCAGGCCCGGGCTGAGAAGAACAGGAGTCCTGGAAAGATTCCAAGGTGGCATGGGGGTGCAGAGAGCATCACAGGTAGCCTGCAGTTGCCTTCAACACACTCAGCCATGAGCTTATCATCTTTCTCCGGGCTCTCCAGTTTGGGGAAAGGCACCAAGCCACTCAAGCCAAGGCCCAGGAAGAACCTTTGTCATTTGTCACTCCATAAGCATGCCAGGCCCTACTGATTCCACCCCAGTTCAGGTCCTCCTGCTTTTTTTCGCATTAACAAAAGGGCTAGTAACTAGTCTCCGCAATCATCTGCCCAGCTCTCTGGTCCTCTTTTTAGCCCACTCACGCTTCCTTTCCTAAGTTCCCAGCTTAACAGTTCTCAGTGCTGTCTCAGTGTCTTTAGGGTGACGGCATACCCCAGCCCCACACCTCACCTGCCCAACCTCCTCTCCCCGGCCGCCCTCCCCAGTCTGGGATCCACTTTGGCACTCAGTGTTCCCAGAAGACCCCAGGCAGCCAGGCCTCCGCGCCGTGTTCACTCTGTCTGGAAGGCCCCTCTCTCCCATCTGGCAGCTTAAACTCAACTCCAGCGGCACCTCTTTTGAAGCCGGTTCTTGCATTCCCCACCTCCCAGCACAATCCCTTGCTCACGCTCTTCTTGGAGCAGGTAGCAACTGTTACCTGTGTTACACACCCATTGCTTATTTCCTCTACCAGGCTGATTTCCTTGAGGAAAGAAATAGTGTTTTATTCATTTGCCTCTCGTCAGCACCCAGATTAGTGTTTGTCATATAGGGAATAGTGAACACGTGTTTGCTGAATGAACAAACAGACATACAGGCAGAGCGAAGCCTCGGTGCTGCCACCCACCTTCCCCGGGCTTGGCCTGAACCCTCAGGGGCAGCAGACGGAAGCTCTCCTCTCTTCAGAGCATGCGAGCTCCTGTCCCAGCCTCCCGCTGCCCTGGTGTCTCCTCCCCGATTACAGAACTGCTCACTCATCCCTGAACTCCCAGCCTGGGCCTGCATTATCTACCCTCCTCTGGAATGTTTCCTCGATGCACCACAGTCTTACAAAGTGCCAAATAAGCCTTTCTGCTCCACAGAGGTGTTTCAGTCCCTCAGACCTTCCTGGTCACTTCACTCCCTCTTCCGTCTTTGCTCCCACAGCGCTCCGTGTTGCCATCACACACCCCCTCACTCGTATCCTCTGTGAGTTATTTGGGTCTTGGTCCTTCTACTTCTACCTGACCCTGTGCTCCCAGAAGGCAGGGCACCACATCCCATCCCCGGGCACAGTGCCTGCCATGTGGCAGATGACACCCATGCCTGCTGAGGGGACTGGTCATCACTGCAAGAATCGGGTGAAAGGAGCTGAACAAGGGAAACAAACTTTGCCCAAAGATATGCGCTCAGATGGTAGCAGAACTGGGATCAGATCCCTGGACTTCTCGCTCCAAACCCACACAGCTGCAGTGTGATCCCTCTGGACAAGAGTCAAGAGCAGGAATTCTGAGTACTCAGGAGTCCTTGGTTTTTCACCACCTTCCTGTAAACCTTCACTGAGGCCTGTATCACCCTGATGCACTGTGGTGCTTTCTGGGACAGATACTCAGAAGCAGTAGTTTTGAACAAGGGTTTCTCTTCTGGGCTCTGGGCTGACAGAGACCTTACAAAATGAACACAGTACTGCCCCAGGTGGGCTTCCCTGCTGGCTCAGTGATAAAGAGCCTGCCTGCCAATGCAGGAGATGTGGGTTTGATCCCTGGGTCGGGAAGATCACCTGGAATAGGAAATGGCAACCTGCTCCAGTACTCTTGCCTGGAGAATCCCCGTGGATAGAGGAGCCTGGCGGGCTACAGTCACAAAGAGTCGGACAGTCTTAGCGACTAGAGAACAACTGTGCCAGGCACATCACGTGTGATGTCACTTTTAATCTTCCTGACGGTTTTGGGAGACAGGTATTACCCTCAGGCATCAGAGGAGAAAAACAGTAAATGGCAGAGATGGTGCAAGAAGATATTCAATTACAAGTGTATAGGGGAGCTCCCTGGGGGCAGAGGGAAGTTTGCCAGAAAATATTTCCCCAAGCCAGCAGGTTTTCTTTCCGTTGCTGGCCCCCCGCTGCTCTAGAGGCTGCTGGCGGGTGGGGCTATCCTGCCACCTCGGTCTGAAATCAACTCCAAACTTCTCTCTTGGCTTTTAGAAATGCTTTCCTAGTTCCCAGCCACTTTATTTTGCTCTTTTTTTTTTTTTTTTTAACACATTTTCACCCATTATGGAACATACAATTTCACTCTTTTCCACTCTGTGAAACACCAAGTACGTTAACGAAGAAAGGCCCGGTTTTTTCTTTTATGACTTCTTGTTGTTCAGTCGGTAAGTTGGTTAAGTCATGTCTAACTCTTTGCGACCCCACGGACTACAGCATGCCAGGCTTCTCTGTCCTCTACTATCTTCTGGAGTTTGCTCAAGTTCATGTTGGTGACGACTATGTTCCCATTTAAGGAAATCTTGTAAACACTTGTAAGTAAATTAGCCACCATTTTAGGGTTCTGTCCCTGTCACTGGCAATCTTGAAATGTCATTTGGACCATCACTCTGCATCGGACTCATTCCAAATGGATCCTCCCAGTGAGGGAAGAATGCTCAGAAAATTCTGTCTCACAATCTCTAAGAGATGAGGTGGTCTTTGCATCTCAAACTTTTCTGGCTGCAATATTGCACTTGCCTTCTCTCTGCAGTTACAGAGAAAAGCTGTATATGTGAAACTAACTGAAAGTAAAAGGTGTATATTCTGCCTTTGGTTAATCACAGCCACTAATGATTAATCACCGGTTAAATTCTCCATCAACATTTCTGGTTTCACTTTTTACCCACCCTCTTTCTGTAGAAGAGTGCTACAGGGTCAGTGACGCTTTCATTCTGGAATTTCATCCCTTGAAATTTTGTTTCCCTCAACTCTTATCAGAATTATGGCTTTCCAGGACGCGTGACTCACCACATCACATCACTTGTTACAGGTTTAACAGCCTTAAGAGAGAGATTGGCTAAAGACTCGCTAGAATCTAGAATAAGGTCCCAAATGCGTATGTGTGCACTAAATCAGTTCAGTTGTGTCCGACTCTTTGTGACCCTAGGATCTGCAGTCCGCCAGGCTCCTCTGTCCACGGGACTCTCCAGGCAAGAATACTGGAGTGGGTTGCCATGCCCTCCTCCAGGGGATCTTCCCAACCCAGGGGTTGAACCCAGGTCTCCCGCATTGCAGGTGGATTCTTTGCTGTCTGAGCTATCAGGGAAGCCCTGAGGTCCCAAATACTAGAGGATAAAAATAAATCTAGTGAAACTAAATTGTTTCCAAAAACAAAAATGATTCTGCTTGCTTTGACAGCATCAGTTCAAAACTCCTTCCATTGGCAACAGTTACTATTTTGAATTATTACTTATTTTAGCTCAGTGGAAGAGCTGGATTTTTAGAACTGAAATCATTTTAACCAGAATACATATTATCCAGTACTTAAACATTAGTGGCAAGTAGCGTAGTAAGAGTAATAAAAAATTCATGGTTTTATCTCTAGGACGCTTAATTTCTTATAGCTATATATCAGGATCCCTCATAAATATAAAAGGGATGGAGAGAAGGCTGGTATTATTAGCCTCAGTAAATATGATTTCACTGCAGTAATCAATCAGGCATATATACATATGTGCTAGGCAGAGATGAATGAGCTGATT
Source organism: Antilocapra americana (assembly GCA_007570785.1). Taxonomy (NCBI): domain Eukaryota; kingdom Metazoa; phylum Chordata; class Mammalia; order Artiodactyla; family Antilocapridae; genus Antilocapra; species Antilocapra americana. The sequence goes on from ML661325.1 coordinate 7,819,682, forward strand.
CTCTTTAAAAGTCCTTACTCAAAAGTAATCCTGTGAGATTACTTTGGAGATCAAAAGAGGTAACTACCTTTAAAGTGCTTTGTAAACTGTTTGTTTCCAGAGTACATAGTATGTAATGAAGCAATGCATGACGAAAGCCCATCCACACACTTGTCAACACTTGGCATTGCTAGTCTTTTCTTACTGTAGTCATGCCAGTGGAGATCAAGCAAAGCCTCACTGAGGTTTTAATTTGCATTTCTCTGATGGTTCAGCATGTTTTCATGTGCTTATTATTGGCCATTCTTATATCTTTTTTGGGAAGTCTCTTCAAGTCTTTTGCCCATGCAAAAAAATTTGGTTGCTTGTCTTCTTATTGAGTTGTAATAGTTCTTTATGCATTCTAGAAATTAGTTCTCTGTTAGATATATGCTTTGAGTATCTTCTAATATTTGTTGACTTGCTTTTTGTTGCTGTTGTTTTACTTTTTTTGTCTGCACCATGCAGCATGCAGGATCTTAGTCCCCTGACCAGGGACTGATACCACGTCCACTGTATTGTAAGGCAGATTCTTAACCACTGGACCACCAGGAAAGTTCACCATTTTATTTTCCTAATGGGATCTTTTAAAGAGCAGAAGTTTTAATTTTGATAAAGACTATCAGTTTTTTCTTTTATGATTCCTGCTTTTTAAATCCCATATAAAAATCTTTTCTTGCCCCAAGATCACAGAGATATTTTCTTCTATAAGTTTCAAAGTATTAGACTTTACATTCATGTCTCTGATACTTTTTAGCTTTTGAGTAGTGTGATAGAAAGGAAAAGTTTTTAAAAATTCCTATATAGGTATCAATTTGTTGAAAAAACTTTAATTTCCCTATTGGCACCTTGGTAAAAAAAAACAGACATATATTTATTCTAGCCCCTCCAGATTCACTAATCTGTTCTAGTGATTTATATGCTTACCCTTTCATTAATACAACTGTCATGATTAACTTTAGTTTGACAGAAGGTCTTAAAATCAGGTAGTATAAGTCCTCTAACTTTGTGCTGTTTTTTTGTTTTTTTTTTTTAAATCACTTTGGTTATTCACATTTTCATATACATTTTAGAATTAGCTTATCAATTTCTGTGAGAAAGCTTGCTGGGATTTTTATTTGGATTGCACTGAATCTACAGATTAATTTGGGAAGAATAACCATTTTAATAATATAAGATCTTCCAATTCATAACTATAGTATATTATTACCCTCCATATTTAGGTCTTTAATTTCCCTCAGCAATGTTAGTGATTTCAGTGAAGAGGTATTGCATGTCTTTTGTTAAATTTATTCCTAAGCAGTCCACATCTTTTGGCATCATTATATAGATTTTTAAAGTTCATTTTTTCATTTTTTTTGTTGCTAGTAAGTAAAAGTTATTTTTATATAGTAATCTTTTCTCCTGTGAATTTGCTAAATTCACTTATCAATTCTAGTACTTATTTTCTATATTCTTTAGGATTTTTAATATAAACAAGCATGTTACCTGCAAACAGAGACTGTTACATCTTCCTTTCTGGTATTTGTGCCTTTTATATATTTTTTGTTCCCTTACTGAACTCACTAGGATCTCCAGTACAACTGTGAATAGAAGTAGTGAGAGCAGGTATTGTCTCCTTGTCCCCAGTATTAGGGGAATATATTTACTATTTCTCCATTAGGTGTGATACTAGCTGTAGGCTGTACTTAGAAGTCTTAGTTTGAGATAGTTCTCCTCTATTTGCAGTTTGCTAAGAAATATTTTCTATAAAAATGTATTATGTCTTGTCAAATCTTAGCGTCTACTGAGGCATACACATGCAATGAAATATTTACTTAGCCTTAAAAAGGAAGAAAATCCTGACACTTGCTACTATACAGATGAATTTTGAGGGCTTTATGCTAAGTGAAATAATCCAGTCACAAAAACACTGTAATTCCACCTAAATGGGTTACTGAGAGAAGCCTAATTCATACAGATAAAAAGTAGAATGGAGGTTGTTAGGGGCTGGGGGAAGATGAAATGAGACATTAAGGGTACAGAGTTTAAATTTTGAGAGATGAAGAGTTCCAAAGATTGGTTGCATGAGTGTGAAAGTACTTAACACTATTGAACTGTACACTTAAAAATGGCTAAGATAGTACGTTTTCTATTTTGCATATCTTAACACAATTTTTTTTAAAGGAGAAAAAAATCAGAGGAAGATTTGCATCCAGGAGAATAAGAATAAAAAGAACAGTTGACCTTTCATCAAAAACAATGAAAGTCAAGTAGAGCATATAATGGCATTCTTTAGAATGCTGAAATAAAGCCATTTTTATACTGAGCAAAAATATCTCTCAAAAATAAAGGTGATAGTGTATGACACAGGGAACTATATTCAATATTCTGTGATAAATCGTAAGAAAATAAATATGAAAAAGAATGTGTATTATATTTGTGTATAACTGAACCACTGCTGTACAGCAGAAATAGCACAACACTGTAAGTCAATTGTATACTTCAATAAAATAAAATCTAAGGTGAAATGAAGGTATTTTCAGATAAATTAAAGTTGGGAAAATTGGTCACCTGGGGACTCACATGGCCATAAATGGTAAAGGAAGCTCTTCATGGGAGTTTCCTAGCAGTCCAGTGGTAAGGACTTGGCACTTTCACTGCTATGGGCCTAGGTTCAATCCCTGGTCAGGGAACGATCCCCACAAACCATGCAGCATGGCCAAAATGAAATAAAGTTAAAAAAAAAAACAAAAAACTTCAGGTTGAAGAGAAATAAGACCATGTAAAAACCCCACTAAATAATGTTAAATATTTGTTTTCAACACTCATACATATTTTAAAGAATTCTGAAGGGAAAAAATAATATTTTATAATTTTGAAGATATTTACTATTTCTGCTTGTCTTTCTTCATTCCAGCTCATAGTTTCCTTCTGGTAATACCTTGCTTCAGCCTTATTATTTCTTTAAATTAAATCTCCTAGAAATTCTCTTATTTCTTTTTCATCTGAGAATATCTTATTTTGTTTTCATTCCTGAAGGAATACTTTTGCAGAATTTAGACATCTGGGTTGATAAGAGTTTCTTTTACTTTTCATTAATTTCAAGCGTGTTTTCTTTTATCATATGAAATATTGTTATAATATGGGTTTTTAAATCTGTGTGTAGTAGTTCCAACATCAGTAATAATGAGGTTGCTATCTGTGCTCTCTCTTGAGAATTAGTTACAGTTTGCTCATTTTCTATATGCCAAGAAATTTTGGATTATATTCTGAATGTTGGGTAGACTCTGCGTTCTTTTACCATCCTCTGGAAAATACTGATGTGTTTGTTTTTGCAGGCAATCAACATGGTTAGGTTTAGCCTCTAAGTTCTATTTCTCCTTTTGTGTGTAGTAGTAAAAATCTCAGTTTAGTTCACAAAGCTCTTGTTATGCTGGTTTGAGTCTATCTCACACATGGGTTCCCTGATGGGTCAGACAGTGAAGAGTCTACCTGCAGTGTGGGAGACCTGGGTTCGATGCTCTGGGTTGGGGAAGATGCCCTGGAGAAGGAAATGGCCATCCACTCCAGTATCCTTGCCTGGAGAATTCCATGGACCCTACAATCCATGGGGTTGCAAAGAGCCGGACCCGACTGAGCACCGCTCCGCACCGCACCACTGCACGCCCACCCCCTCAAGAAGAGCCTGAGACTTGTGTGGTTTTATATCCAGAATTAGGAAATCCTTTCTCTAGCTCTCTCCACGCTGGGATACTCCACTCTTCCCCAGCAGCAGAGGGCTCCTTTTCTGGTTCCTCTAAGCAGGAAGATGAGATTTCTATTAGGGTTTCAGCTGCCTGTTCCACTGTGCTGCTTTGGGAGGAGCCCATACTCAGGACAAATCCACCAGAGACAGAAAATTCACTCTGTGTAGCTGCATCTCCAAATTTTGCTTTGCTCCATAATCTGCTTCAGTTACAGAGTCTTTGGGTAATTATATTTTGCCTGGAGTTGTAATTAGTGGGAGGGATAATCTGTAGTGGCTTTTGCCCCCATAGAGAAACTGAAACCTATACATTCTTTTTCAAAGTTTCTTCTTCCTAAATCTCACCATCTGTTTACTGATTATCCATTTTCCCTCCTGGCCACAGATTAAAGCAGTCAACACAACTATTTTAAAGTCTTTGTATGATAGCTCCAAGAACTGAGCTTATTTTGTTTCTATGACCTGAGTTCTCTTGACTACAGGTCAACTTTGCAGTGTCTTAAAGTGTCCAGAAACGTCTCACGATCTCCTGAACACTTGGGATGGTATGTTATAGGAACTTCATTCAAAAGAAAAGTCATGTAAATTGAATCTCGTTCAATGTGGGTCCCTTTTCAAAACAGATTTGACACAGGTATACCCACGGCGGATTCATGTCAATGTATGGCAAAACTAATAAGATAATGTAAAGAAAAAAAATTAATACATAAAATAAAATAAAAAAATAAAAAAAAGTTGTCCTGCTTTTTGATTGCTCTTCAGTGCCTTCAGTTTTTTAAAATGTTTTGTCTGGAGTTTATAATTGTTATAGTATGTTTGGTATCATGTTCACTACTCTACCACCACCAGAAACTAAAGAGCCTTCTAAAGAAAGCTTCCTTCCTACCCTCCATTCTTGCTTGGAATCCTACAAACACTGTTTTGAGTTTACTATTTTTTAAAATCTCCCTGAGATCCTACTCGTCAACCTCTTGCTCCCACACCCACCCAGGTCAAAACAAAGACACAGAGAAAAGCACGACTTGATCAAGGCTCCACAATCAGGTTGCTTCCCCAGATGTGGATAAGTTCTGTCTCATTCATTACATCCACAGGCTGTGGAGATAACACATTTCCATAACACAGATTTGTTCAAATATTTATCGTGTAACTACTATGTGCTCTGAGTCCTGTTCCAAAGGAGACCAACATAAATATAAAAATGGAAGTGTAATGTGCAGTCTGCAATAGCATCATTCACAAACTTTGCAGAACACCAGCATCTCAGGACCCACTACAGGCCCACTGAATCAGAAGCAGCATTTCAACAAGATGCTTGGGTATTTCATGTGCACGTCCCTGTTTGAGAGACGCTAATATAAAGTGCTCTTTCGCTAAAACTGTGACTGTACAGCCTCTCGTTCTTTACTCCCCTGTGATCCTATGTGTAGCGGAAGGGGTGGCGGCCTGGGAGAGCATCCGGCAATATGTCCTGAGGACCTCGCACCCCATGGGTACCTCAGAAATGTTTTGTAATGTTATGTTCATTAATTATGCTCCTGAGTTGATTATTCTCACTCTGCAGAGAAGGAAACTGAAGGTCAAGAAGGCTAAATAAATGAGCCCCAAGGTCACAAAGCAGTGGCCAAACCTGAATCTGAAACCATAATTGAGAGAACTGCAGAGCCTTTGCATTCTACCACTGTTCCTGGTCTGTGGTTCAAAAGAATTAGGTACTAACTAGTTCAGTGATCTTGGTTAATTCCTTCTACCTATGTAGAAATCAGCCCCTCATGTGTACATTGATGGAGGTTGCCTGAACTAGCGAAAGTTCACAAATGAATCAGGCTGCTTGAGGAAAATGAGTTTTTGGAGGCAGATTTCAAACTGAGTGTTGGGAGTGTGTGAAAATGACTCAGAAAACCAGAATCACAGAACAGCACGGTGGAGAAAAGAGTACACGACCAGAAAGGAGAGGCCTGGGTTCTAGTCCTACCTCTGTCATTCAGAAGCCGTGAGTCTCAGTTTCCTCATCCGTGAAACAGAGAAATCATCGACCCTAGAGATCTCTCAGTGTATCTGGCTGGTTTCAGTGTGATTATGCATGAAAACATTCTGTGACGTGGTTTATCAATGAACCAGCTCTCCAACTGCCTTAATTCTCATAACACAAATTAGTTATTCCTAAAGTAATTAATACAGGAGCATGATTTGCAATCTGCTGGCCATGGTAGCATTGGGAACCAGTTCCCGCAAAGTCCACAAGCCCTGCGCATTCGTTTATCCTAAGGATGAGAATAAAAGGTAATAAAAGTATGTACAGGCTCTATACCTGAGAGACTTTTCAGTGTCAGAAAAACAAAAACTTACTCTAGAGCAGGGAGTTCTTGCCCTGACTTTCTGTGATGATGAATATGTTTTGCATGTGCAGTACCCTATAAGGTAGCCACTGGCCATGTGTGGCCACTGAGCCTTGAAATATGGCTGGTGCAACCGAGGAACTTAATTTTTAGTGTTATTTAATTAAAATAATTTTCTTTTAAATTTATGCTATTACCGACATCTTTGGCATCTATTTTCTTTCATCACTACCCCAGTCACAACTGTTATTTATTTCGCTGTGTCAGGTCTTAGCTGCATCACGTGGGGCCTTTTGTTGTGGCTCACGGGCTCTCTAGTTGCAGCACGCGGGCTTAGCTGCTCCATGGCTTGTGGGCTCTTAGTTCCCTGACCAGGGATCAAACATGTGCCCCCTGCGTTGGCAGGCAGATTGTCAATCACTGGACCACCAGGGAAGTTCCCAAGTTTTATTTAATTTTAACTGATTCAAATTTAGATAGCCACATGTGGAGAGTGGCTGCCACATGGAACACCGCAGTGGTGGCGCAAAAGTGAGTCATGCATTTATTCGACAATGTTAAGGTTTTACAGCTGTACTGTTAGGGTCAACAAATGCACTGCTTTTGTTTTCAATTCTGAAAGTCTAGCTGCTTAATGCCTTTCTCCCAAATGAAACAAAATTTTATAGCCAAGATTTTTGATAATGAAAGGCTTCTTATGGAATCCAAGTATCACCATACAGCAACACAGATGATATCAATAAAACGTGAAGGTCACCTAAACAAGAGCAACGGGGTTTTTGTTTCATAATTATGTATTTGGTCACCTGGAAAGATGGAATGATAGTTTATTCCCACGGCTACAAAATTAAAAAGCAGAGGCTGAAAAGGACTCGGCCCTGCGGGCGCGCCTACCGTGCGTTTTCCGCCCTCCGGCTTATGCACTGGTGCAGGTAGAGGTACTCCTGAGGCGCGCTGGTGGACAAGGCGGGCTGCATGTGGTTCGATAGCGACGGTTCGAAGGTGAACAGGGTGGGCTGGCTGGAGTGCGACGGGGCCGAGGCTTTCCGTTCTCGGAGAAGGTGCTGGCTGGAGCTGCTGAGCTCCGCTGGGGAGGAGCGCGGCCCGTGCGTGGCCGAGGAGATGTTCCTCAGGGAGTCTGTGAACAGAGCGTTAGAGCTGTGTGAGGGCGAGGGGAAGGGACTGGCGGCCGGAGGAGGAGGGGCTGCGAGGGGCAGGGCTGGGGCCCCCTGGCTCAGGACCTCGGCGCTGCCCCTGCGGTCGCCCGGAGGCCACTATCGCCCGGCCACCACCTGCCCCGCCTCCAGGAGGCGAGCTGCTCACGGTCCAGGCCAGCCTTGGGCAAGGGAACGCCACTGCCTCTCCTCTCTTTGGGGGCTCCTTGGGCATCGCCTCCCTCAAAGCTACACTGGCTGTATTAAATGCAGCTCTGCTTCCTGAAGACTTACACGGAGGGGCCTGGACCATGTGTCACCGCACTGCCTGATAAAAGGACATGGAACTGGAGCTGTCGGTCCCTTCAGACCGTCCCAGCCCCTCCAACCTGCCCTTCCATGTCCTCCCAGGACGATGCTGCCTGGCTCGTGTACTCGCCACTCTCTGTCTATGGGTCTTTTTTTTCCCCCCTTAACTCTTATCTTTAACTCTCGCTGTTGTGTTAGAAAGGAAGCGAGGTATTAAAGACAGATAATAGTTTGGAGTGCTACACCCCAAGCCAAGGGCATTATTCATTTGGCTGGCTCTCTAAGTTTAGTCCAAATGCCTTAGCACAACATGCAAAGCCTTTCACAGTCTGACCTATTTCCTGCTTTCCTCCTCCCATACCCCTGCCATATGGAAGCTTCATCAGTCCATGGACACACCAGCCCCTTTTATGACTCTTTGTTTCGGTTTGTGCCTTCCGCCTGGATTTTACTCCTTCAGCGTTCATAGGCAGACTTTTAAGACCCTACACAGATATCATATTTTCCCTGAAACCTTCCTGGACTTGGTTATTGTTCTGGGTGTGAACAGCACGTGGCCCACACTTCATTATATCCACTGTCACCCTGCTTCCTTGCCTGGCCCATGGGTGTCTAAGAGCAGTGGCTGGTGATGTTACCTCTTCAGTGCCAGCATTTACCAGGTACACAGGACAAGTTCTCAGTCTGTCTTTGCAGAATAAGCAAAAAAAAAAAAAAAGTATTCCACATACAGTAATTCCACCAGCAAAACTTTCTGTTCAAAAGAAAGGTTAAAGATGTCATTTCTGGCAGTGCGATGGCCAGTGGGGGCTGATGTTTTAGTGGTGCCGATGGGGGCTTTCTAGGGCTAGTGAACACTTCAGAGGGGACCTAGTTCTGTTTCTACCTCCTTTTATCTGACCTGTTTTAGCACCCTTCTCCCGGCCCTGGGCGGGATCACCAGCTCTACAGCATTAATGACTCTCCAGTCTTTTCTGATGCTGGACAGGACAACTAATGCCAGTGTATAGCAGGAAACGCCATGGGCCTCTGGGGAAAAACTGTTCCATCGACAGCTCTATCGACCTCCAAAGTGAATGCCCATTACAGGTCTTGTGAACTGGATGTCTGTTAACAGAATCTATGGCTTCGTTACTCCATTAGATGTGCGAGATGAGCTCTCTGATGGCAGCGGAGAGGGTTGAGACCCGGGAGAGGAAAAGGCCCAGTGCCAGAGGAGACCCAGGGGAGGTGCCAGGGCAGCCTCTGGAGGCATCCTATGCCATCTGTGGTCTTCTGGAGCCCCCTCCCCAGACCAGCCCTTCCATGGGGGCTTTCCTCAGCACTCTGCCCACACCCTCCTGGAGACTCTCACAGCTTCAGCTATGTGACGACAACTCACAAACCTTAATCTCTGGCTCGGTTCTCTCTCCTGAGCTCCCTGTGCCTTCCTCCCCGCCAGCCCCCCAATCTGCCGGGCACCTTCACTCAGCTGTCTCACAAGCAGGTCAAGCTCAACAATCTCAGTGGAAGTCCTCCTGCATTCTGTATCTCAGTGAGGCACATCAACACTGCCATCCGGTCAGTTTTCCGAGACAGAAACCCAGGCATTATCTGTCACCCTTCCCTGTTTCTCAATGACCACCTCATGTCCTCATGTCTCTGCCCTGCTTAAAATGCATCAGTGGATCCCTGCGAGCCTCAGGATGACTTACAAAGCTCTTTTTAAAATCAGTTTCCTGCTTATTTCAACTGTGCTTCTCACTTGTACTTTCTTGTGTTTCAAACAGAATTTCAGGAGAATACCAACCTCTTCTGTATCACTCCATACATTAGGCTATAAACTCAGTGAGGGCAGAGATACTGTCCATTTTGTAACAGTTTTGTCCCTAGAATGAAGCCCCGTCTATGACACAACTCCACAATCATGTGTTGATTAAACGTCTGAAGTACATAGCATAATAAGTCAAACCCCCTCAATACCATCCGTGACTCTTCATTACCCTCAGAATAAAGACCAGGTTCCTCAGTCTGACAAGAAGAGCCGTTTTGTGACAACCAGCTTATCCTGCCTTGTCACCCAGTTCCTTCTTCACGTCCCGTATGTTGAATGCTTGTGGGTCAAGCATTCAGAGGAAGACTGACCCAGCCTCAGTGCAGACTTGTAGGTACTCAAAACGTGTTCCAGTGTCCTCTGTTATCTCTGGTGCCTGGAACAGTCCCAGCACATAGTGGGTATTCATTACATATGTGTTGAATGAATAAAATAGTTTTCTCTGGCACGAAAATCCATACATGCTTGTTTCTTGTGGTCAAAATTTCTAGGTCTGGTAATAAGATGGAGTACGGGTTAGGATGAGTTGGGCCCAGAGACACTTGGAATTCCACTCTTCTGACATAAAGCCATGTCTATGAAACCTGTTAGCTCCATAATGGTCTACAGCCCCAGGAAAGTTCTTCCAAAGCTGTTTTGGCAGGAAACCTTGCCCAAATCCTACCTCAGCTTGCAACTTTAAACTTTTATTTGAATTCATGTGATTACTCCTTGGTCTTTTAATGAGTTGAATACTGTCCCCTCCAAAACTCATGGAACCTCAGAATGTGACCTTATTTGAAAATAAGGTCTTTGCAGATATAATGAATTAAAATGAAGTTACATGGGATTAGTGTGGGCCTTACTCTTATAAGTGACTGGAGTCCTTATAAGAAAACAGAGATAGAGACACACAGGGAAAACACAATGGGATGACAGAGGTAGAGGCTGGATAAACAAAATGTGGGATATTCATACAAGAGAATATTATTCAGTCACATAAATGAATGAAATACTAATAAAATGCCAAAATATGGATGAATCCCCAAAACACTGTGCTAAGTGAAAGAAACTAGTGACAAGAGACTATGGATCACATGACTTTATTTATGTAAAATGTCTAGAATAGGAAAACTCAAAAACAGCAAGTAAACTAGTGGTTGCCTGGGAAGGCGGTGGGTTGGTAAGCAGGAATGGAAAGTGACTGCTAATGAGAACGGTGTTTCTTTTTGAGGCTGATGAAAATTTTCTAAAATTAGACTGTGGTGATGGTTGCACAACTCTGGGAAATACTAAAACCACGGAACTGTATACTTTACATGGGTGACTTTTATGGTATGAGAAATTGTTGCTTAGAAGATAAGCTGTGTCCGACTCTTTTGTGTCCCATGGACTGTAGCCTGCCAGGCTCCTCTGCCCATGGAATTTCCCAGTCAAGAAAACTGGTAGGGCAGCCATCCCTTTCTCCAGGGATTTTCCTGACTCAGGGATCAAACCCACATCTCCTGCACTGGCAGGCAGATTCTTTACCACTGAGCCACCAAAAAGCCCAATATGGGAACTATATCTCAGTAAATTTATAAACACACACACAGTTGACAGTTCCTCAAAAAGTTAAAACACAGAATCACCACATGACCCAGCAATTCCACTTGAAGGTATACAGCTAGGAGTAATGGAAATGTATGTCCACAGAAAAACCTGTAAACAAATTTTCACAGCAGCTTTACTTATTATAGCCAAAGTGAAAACAATCCAAATGCCTATAAGCTGCTGGATAAATAGAGAGAATGTGGCATATCACACAATGGAATATTATTCACCAGCAGAAAGAACAAAGTACAAATACATGCTACAAAATGTATAAACCTTGCAAGTATTGCGCTAAGTGAAAAGACGCTAGATTTCACTTGTATGAAATGTTGGAATCGGTAAATATTCAGAGACAGAAAATAGATTCGTAGTTGCTTAAGGCTGGCGTGATGATGGGAATAGGAAGTGACTGCTAATGGCAACAAAGTTTCTTTTTGGGGTCATAGAAATGTTCCTAAATTAGATTGCGATGATGGTTGCACCATTCTGTGAATATACCAAAACACTGACTTGTATACTTTGAGTGATACATAGTATGTGAATTAAACACACACACAGGCATAAGCCCTTTGCAAAGTGTGCAGTGTAAAATATATGCAAGAGATTAACAGTCATCCAGTTAAACTTACGTGACCTTTAGTTTTTATTTCCTCTCTGAAAACTGAACACTCAGTAAATACCAAGCCCTTGCTAAACTCCCTTGAGAAAAAGGCATTCCCCACTTCCTACCTTCAGTTCCTTATACCTCCTCCAACCCCACTGTAGAGGGTTTTACCCCATAATCATAGCAAGGCAGTGGGCAGCTCAGGTAAACAAAAAGCTAGAACTTGTGGTTTGGGGCAAAAAGCCTCAAGCAGATTAGAATTCCACCTCATAGTGTGTGGGCCTCATGCATGGGATAGGAGTCAGGAGACCAGGGACCTGGCTCCAACTCTGCCTTTAGAGATCGTGGACAGGTCTCTGAGTTCTGGCCACTTACCTGTGAGGTTGGGAGGGTAAACGCTGGGCTGCCTGCCTATCTCACGGGGCTGCTGTAAAGGGCAAATGAGATAAGCTTGTGAAAACAAGTCTAAGCACTCATAAAATGTTCGTTTAAGATTTGTTTTTATTGCCTGGGTAGCTCCTGAGGAAAGGAAAGAATGCTAAAAATAAAGGAAAACATTAGACAATATGTGGCTGGGCTGTTTTTGGTGTGTGGCTATCAGGCAGTTGTAATGATGTGTCTTGGGTCACTAGGAAGGTCAGTTACACAGCAAGAAGAAAATGGGCATTTCCAGACTTCTGGACTGAGCTTCGATCTCCAAGTCTAGACGAAAGATAATGTCAGAAAACGCCTGAGTCAATTTGTTTTCTTTTCAACGGGGTTTTATTTTTTCCTCGTCTTCCTGGCTTCTTTTTAGGGCCCTACAAAATCACTCCCCTTCCTTTCCACAATCACTCATGGGAAGCCTGCCCAGCATAAAAACACTCCTCCCACCTTCTTGCAAAACTCGAGAACAGGAAAGCTCTGAAGGATTTCAGCAGAGGAGCCCAGCCCAGCCCAGCCCAGCCATCCACTGGCTAGTGATAACAGGAGCAGGAAAGGGGCGGTTGGCGAGAGTTTCTGGAAAAGATGACTGGCCAAATAATGACTGGTTCCCTTATCTCAGTGCCCTTTTAATCTTTATCCCCCTCCCAAACACTCACCCCAAGCCTCAGTGGGTCTCAGAACCCATAAGATGGTAGGCCAAAGCTTACGCTGGAGCCCAGGATGGACTCAAACCCTGGCCCTGCTCACTCCTGGCTCTGGCTTTGGACAGATTACATAAACCTCTCAGAACCTCACTTGTTCAACAGGGAGAACACATAGCTTGCAGGCCTGCTGCAAGGACTCAAGGTCACTTATACAAAGTATTTAGCTGAGCACCCCACTATTCTTACTGCTCCTATTCCTAGGGTACACATGGAACTGGTTGAGACCTTGACATTGGCCAAGAAGTATGGAATCGTTTTCCTAGTCACAATTATATCTGGTATAGACATAATACGTGAAAGTAATAAGAACAAAAATGTCTATATTGACTATAAACACTATAGCTGCCTTTTAGCAAGCACCTGCTATGCGTCTCTAGTCTACCCTGTGAAGTAGATGTTATTTCCTTCATTGTTTTTTTTGTTTGTTTTGTTTTATGGGAGGATGGAGAAATCGAAGTGCAGAGACATTAATAATGAGTTCTGGGTCACAGACCTAGAAAGTGGCAGAGCCTGGAGCTAAATGAGATCTCTTTGTCTTCAAAATCAATTCTTTTCAACCATGGAGAGAGAAGAATTCCTACACAATCCTTATGGGGTGAGTGGTATTAGCTTTATGGGAGGCAAAAGTCCAACAACAGAATGAGGGTCAAGGCCCAGCTCTGTCACCAGTTGGTGGACTGACCTTCAGAGTGCCATTTCACCTTTCTGAGCCCTGTTTTCTCTATTTATAAAAGCAAGGACTTGGATTAGATGAGGGATTCACATCAAAGTCATCTTTGGGAAACTTAAGAGAGCTGCTCCATGTACGATCTAATGAGTTATGTTTACACAGAGATTAAGATTCAGAACCAGTGGCTTGGTTTTTAATAATCTCTGGTTCTTAATTTTGGGGCAGGGGCAGAAGCATTGGGGTTGACTGAAAAATCAAGGGCAAAGCAAGCTCTGAAAGCCAAATGAAAGAACAAATTCTTCCTCAAATCTTTCTCGGTTTCGTCAAACTTCCAAATTGGAAACCATCCACATTCTTCCTGGCCCTCCTTACCATCTGTTCACGGCCAATTCAAAAGGAACGGGTGAGCAACAGAAACAGACTTAAGTGGGTCAGAGGTGTGGGGGTCCACATTCTCAGACAACTCTGCCGCAGGGCCTTGGACAAAACTTTGAATCTCTGCACCTCCTCTCCCACGCTGTCGAATGCCATAGAGAACTGAATACTTTACATGGTCCTTTGAAGGATTCAATGAGATAAAATATGAGTAAATAGTAACTATTAAATACTAAGTAAATTGTTGTTGGTTGATTCTTGTTACATTATATCATTTGTTCCTAGAAGTAGAAAAGTGGTAAGATTCTGAGGGTTCTTACAGGGGAGATGATTATTGAAAGAATTTTGCAAACAATGGTGTAGAATTTTATGGGATGAGTGATCCCTGGAGAAAGCTAAACGCAAAGCAAGAATCAGATAGGTGGTGAGTTCTAGACACAAAAGCCTTGGACTTCTCCGGTGGTCTAGCAGCTAAGACTCTGTGCTCCCAATGCTGGGGACCTCGGTTCAATCCCTAGTCAGGAAACTAGATCCCAAGAGCCACAAATAACAGGCTGCATGCTGCAACTAAGAGTTTGTGTGGCATGAGGAAAGATCCTGTATGCTGCAATCAAGACCTGGTACAGCCAAATAAATAAGTAAATATTTAAAAAAAAAAAGGAAATAAAAACATCCTGTTGATAGGATGGCTGATGGCAAAATTGGATCAACAGATCCAGGTCATTTTAACTCACAATCACAAGCCTGAAGTTATTCAAGAAGGAATAATCCTCAAAATCCTCTTGCTGACATCATTATTAAGAGAAGTTATTCATATATTTACGGTCAAACACAATAACTTCCATAACATGGCAATTGGAAGGGATCCTGGTGTCCAGTCATTCATTTCCCATCACTATCCTCACTCACCCCCAAATCTCTCATTTACAATTGGAGAAACCATAGTCCAGGAAGGTGAGGCTACTTGTCCAAGGACATACAAGGGGTCAGATGTAAACTCTGGAATTAAAACTTAGCTCCTGTAGCCCAGGGGTCCTTCTGCAGTACCAGTAGAAAGAGGTATCAATGTGAACAAAGATACATTCTCTATAATGGGGGGGAGCAGGGCGGAATCAAGTCAGGAGATCTGATGACCAAGACACTGGGTAGCAGGACTGCTGTTTTGTCATGAGTTTATGTTACTCATATTTGCATGGAAAGTAAACATTTGCTGGATCAAACTACTGAAGACTAGTATAAATAATTCCCCAAGTTCAAAAATATAAGGCTCCTAATGTTTATAAAAACTATAAAGCGGAGGAAGAGAAAAGAGGATGCAGAGACAGGCAGAGACATGAGACCCTGTGAGACCTTTCAGGGGCCAGGCTTTCCCACCCCCCACCCCCCCTCTTCTGAGGAAGGATCTGGGAAAGAACACCGTTCCAGAGATCCAAGAGCCAAGTCCAAGCGCCCTGACCTTGATGGGTGTGATCTCTCAGTCTACATTAGCAGAAATCGATCCTGTGGTGGGCACAGGGCAGACGCAGTGAGTGGCTGCAGCTCACGGGCATGTCAGCCAGTCTGTGGTCACACAGCCTTGTGTAAGGGGCAGCTCATGTCAGAGATGGGAAACTAAGGCCCACAGCAAATGCCATGCTTTCTAGAAGGTCTCTGGTGAGAGCCAAACGTGTCTTCCTCTAAATCTCTGGCCGTGTTTCATTTTTCATTTCATGTTGGGAATTCACAAATCTCTTGTACAAAACTAGGCTGGGAGCTGTCAGAACTCAAGACCTAGACTGTCTTCTCTGACAGTGTTCACCACAACACTCTGCCTACTCAACGTCCAGATCAGAACAAAGGGCTCCACAAACACAGCACAGCAGTAAGCTTTGTCGGAAACTCTCCTTTTTGGGTCAGAAGAAGGAATGAAGAGCTCCAGGATCCACACATCAGCTGCTGTTCAGGGTGGAAGGAACTGTTATCACTTAGCGAGGCTGTCTGAGCTGTGTGTTTCTGGTTTGGGACAGCTGCATATTCAAGCACGCATGCATTGTCCTGTTCACATCAGACAGATCAGGTTACGAGCGGCCTTCTCATCTTACCTGCCACGTGGACAGCACATCTCAGCTGCGACAGACCTTACTCCTGATTCTTTGAGGGGGGCTTTGCCTGACTATTGACTGTTCCCCCCTCATCCTCAAATCTCTCATTTACAATTGGAGAAACTATGGTTCCCCCACAAAGTCAATCCATAAATGGAATGAAGCACTCTTGTGGTTTACTTAGGATCGTGAGGACTGATTGTGGGAACTCTGCTAAGAGCTACAGGACTATCTAGAAGAGTGGACCTGGTCTTTGCTCTATGAGTTTATACTACAGTTGGGAAGGGCAAATTTATACTCAGGGCAGCACTTCTTCTTTCCCCCATTAGTATTCCCGTGAGAATCAACCCATGTAGTGGGCACCATAAGCTCACACGTCAATGATGCATGTGACCTTTGTGACCTTTCCATTAAAATACTGAAACCATATCACTGTATTTTTAAACTAACCAACTCCACAAGAGGCAAGTTTCCCCTTTCTTTAGCAGTGGCTTTCACGAAGAGACAACTGGCCACCAGCATGAACCATGAGTGTCAGATGTTAATAATGGGAGTTTATCAAGAGTCATTACCAGTGGCAACAATCACAAGAACAATTCCTGGAACCGCTCAAGTCTGGATGGGGAGGCTGGGATTCTAAGAGCTCCAGCTTGCCGAGAGAATTCTGATCCACAGCATTACTTGACCGTACCTTCAGGAGAGGCAGCGTGGTTTGGGGAAAGGAACGTGGGTTCTGAAACTGGAATCTCAGATGGTTTTGCTGTGGAACCTAGGAACAGCATCTGAATCTGTGTCCTAATGGGTAGAATTTGTACTGACAGCTGCCTGTAGGGTTGTCCCAGGGACTCCAGAGGTGCCCCAGTGCCTGTGGGTCGTGCTCCACAAAGGGGACTTCTCCTTCAACACTCCATCCGGGGGGGTCACCTGGTGTGTGAACTGCATGTGCAGACTTTCAGGGTTTGGTTACAGAGGTGGGATTGGACTGGAGGATGCAAATGGATCCTCTGGCCTTTGAGTGGTGGTAGAAGACAGCAGGCAGAGAGCCTGGCAGGACTCAACTTTCAGCCGGCAGCTCTTGCTCAGCCACGGCCTCCAGTTCTGGGGTCATAACAATTTCCTGGCTTTGTATCTTGAGCTTCCTTACTCATCTTCCACTCTTGTGTCTTGATGTCTCAGCAATCCTTATTTTTTCCCACTGGGATCCAAAATGAAGAGTTGTTTTTTAACATCCCCAGGAGGGCCCGCACACTACGACCATATGTACATGGATCTGAGCAGGCTTGCCAAGGCATATTATTATCACACTAGAACAGGAACTGGCAAACTAAGCACCATAAGTCAAATCTGGTCCACTGCTTGACTTTATAAATAAAACTTCTACCCCTATTCATGTACATCTTGTTTACGGCTGCTTATATGCAAAATGGAGTACTTGTGACAAAGAACATACAGGTGGTAAAGCCTAAAATACTGGCTATCTGGCCCTTCAGGGAAAGTCTGCCAGCCCCTAGACTAGTAATTCTGTCTGGTTTGTACAATCGTGTCCTCTCTCAAAAATCTTAGTATCTAATTTAAGTTTGTCACTAAGGATACAGAAGTGAGTTGAAACTAAGACCAGTGAATTCTAAATGTATGCACTGGAATGATCAAGAGAAAGAACCACAAGAAAAGCCAGTTTGGAGAGCTCATGAATATAATGATAAGAAATCACATTCATTTTCCTTTAGCACACCTTGGGGCGCAAACAACATGCTAGCTGCTGGTCAGCATACAGAATTAGAATGTACAAGAGAATAACAGGACTGATTTATACTACCAGGCTTGGGAAAACACACTGTTATTTTTTTTTCTGATCCTTAACCATTTCTTCTTCTTCCACATCACAGACGTCATTTTCTGCACAGAGATCTTGTGTGTTTCTGGGGGGGCTGGGGAGGGGGGGTTGAGTTGCTTTACAATGCTGTGTTGGTTTCTGCTGTACACAAATAAATCAGCTGTATATGTGTGTGTATACATACATGTATATCCCTCTCTGTGGGCCTCCCGCCCACCACACCCCACCCCCTAGGTCACCACAGAGCACTGACCTGAGCTCTCTGTGCTATACAGCAGCTTTCCACTAGCTATCTATTTTGCACATGGCAGCTCCAGTCACTCCTTATCACATTCCTTTGTCTCCTTTTCATCAAAGCACTTATTACTACTATTTAACCTCATGTGAGGCATCACGGATGCTTCAGTATGGTGGCCATAAAGACATGCCTCCTGGATCTCCTGATGCAGGTAGCGTATTGACTGACAGCCCCAGCTGCTGGCCCTCTGCATCCCTCAACTCCCCATGTGCTGTTCTCATCCAGTGACAAAGAATGGCAGGAGTACAAACACCAGCCTGTTCCTATGAGGAAATGGGATGCCTTCAGTGGGAAACCTTGGCTTGAGACTTTCCAGTGACCAGCCCGAAGTGGTCTTAGATCTGCACTGCACTCTAATCCTCCTTCCTTCTCTCCATCACTGATATCAGACCTGCAGCCCAGGGAGGGCTTTCTTCCTTTCTCAGGGACATTCCCAGCATCCTTCAGAGGCATCTCACCCAGTATGTCTCTTGCACATCTAAATGCATTTTGACAGTGGCTTCTTGGAGAACCTGAACCAACATACCCAGTGTCTAAAAGAGTTTGATGAACATCTGGTTGGCTTAGGTTCATTGTGCAAGTAAACCACAGACTCAGAATCACAACCCAGTCCTCCTGGCCAAAACCTTTTCTACTGAGAACAATCATCTGAGAATTATATCCTTGGGACCTCTGTCCGAAGGGCCACTGCTCTCAGGAATCTGATGAGAAAATGTGTCCACCAATGACCAAACCCCACAGCTGGCCTCCGAGTTCTATTTACAGTTACGTGGACTCTAGTGGGCATGGGGACATATGTCTTAGATTCAGAGAAAGCTGAAAATAAAGTTTAGGTCAATCAAGAAGAGCTGGCTTAGGTTAAAAGTAAAAGCAGCAAGAGCTCTGTGAGGTTACTCTCTTAAAGGAATGTAGGGAAAGAAGCTACAAAGGCAAAGCCAGAGGAGGTCATCACAAAGGCGCTGGGGCAGCAGTGAGTCTTTCCCAGGTCATCATGCGTGTGGTGCAGACCCCACACAGGTATTGTGACAGCATGAAGCAAGGAACTTCATCCAGAATTTCAGGGTACGGTTTAATTGTTAAGAACATGGATTCTGGAGCCAGGTTGTCTCTGCTTGAATCCCAAGTTCTTTAATTAGTAGTTGTAAGAACCAGGGAAAGTTACTGAACCTCTCTGGAGAGGTTTCTCCATCTGTAAATAAGACAGTAAGGTCACTACATATGAACCTTTAACCTGCGAACTTTCAAAGACGTGACTGCATTTGCACGTCCAGTCACGTAAGTTAGTTCATCCGTGTACACTGTGAGTGCCTCCTTCCCAAGTGGGTGTGCTTCTGTGTGCTTTACTGCACAGGAGTACAGCAGCTTCATTTCAAGCTGGGTCTGCAAGGGGATGACTTCACTGAACTCCTTGCTATGCAACACGAGGAGCTTATTAATGAAGACCTGATGGAACTGGAGGCCCAGAGAGAGGATGAAGAGAGACAAGAAGGATTAGTGAAGGGATTCACAGTGCAGGAAATGGCAGGGGGTTTTCTTTGTCTGAGGAGGCATGGTTAGTTTTTGAGGCACCAGACTCGAATGCAGACTGGGCTGCAGCAGATGTTCAGAGGGCAACCCAACACTACCACGTCATCTATGATGAGAAAAAAAAGAGCTACGACCCCGACATCACTGAATCGTCTTTTCAAGAGGGTTGATAGGACTGACTCCAGCAAGGAACCAGAACCTAAGCCATCAACATCAGGCGTGAGGGATGCCGCTTGTCCTGTCTCCCGTTGCTGACGATCCTTCAGCTCTACCATCTCCCGCCTCCTCTAGTCATTAATTTTTCTTGCCCGTTCACTTGATGCCAGCCTCTGTATGTCAGCTGCTGTACTGGAGCAGTGTACTTTTCAAGGTACTGGAGTGTAAGATTAAAAATGTCTTATTTTTGTGTTTGTCTGGTATGTATTATTTGTGTGAAAACTTTTATAGACCTATTACAGTACAAAGCTATGCAGCTGATTGTGTTGGGTCCCTAGGCTAACTCTGTTGGACTTATGCACAAACTGGACTTACTAATGTGCTCTCAGAATAGAACTCATTTGTATGGACAAGACTTATTGTAATAGGTGTCCATCTCATAAGATTATGAGTTAAGATCTGTGAAAGGCTTTGAACATTGCCTCCTACAAGGTAAGCTCTATGTAAGTATCTCTCACTGTTATTAGTAGTACATTTAAAGAGACACCTTTGCTTTTGAGCTTCTCAAAAACTTAAGTATAATGCATTTCAAATTAAGAAAGCCAGCAAAGTTTGTATGGTAAACATATAAATCACACACACTAAAAATGTTTCTGAATTTAGGTAAAACAGAGATAGTGTTATTTAGAATGTTTCAGTTTTGGGGAGATAAGACTCTTGAGAGTCATCTGGAGATCAAACCAGTCAACCCTAAAAGAGATCAACCCTGAATATTCATTGGAAGGACTGATGTTGAAGCTGAAGCTCCAATACTTTGGCCACCTGATGTGAAGAGATGACTCACTGGAAAAGACCCTGATGCTGGGAAAGATTGAGGGCTGGAGGAGAAGGGGGCAGCAGAGGATGAGATGGTTGGATGGCATCATCAACTTGATGGACATGAATTACAGCAAACTCTGGGAGAGAGTGAAGGATAGGGGAGTCTGGTGTGCCACAGTCCATGGGTTTGCAAAGAGTTGGACATGACTTAGCAACTGAACAACAACAATGACAAAGAATAACATGCTATACACACTCAAAGGGCTGCTCTGACGATCACAGAGAAGGCTGCAACAATTTATTAGGTATATACTCCACAGATATTTAATGTGTACTTATCATGTACCAATGGCTTCCCAGATGGCACTAGTGGTAAAGAATCTGCCTGCCAATGCAGGACACACACGAGACACAGGTTTGATCCCTGGAGAAGGAAGATCCCCTGGAGAAGGAGATGGCAATGCACTCCAGTATTCTTGCCTGGGAAATCCCATGGACAGAGGAGCCTTGTGGGCTATAGGCCATGGTATCTCAAAGAGTTGGAGATGACTGAGCATGAGCACAATACAATGCTATCAGGTACCAAACATATGCTATATGATTTAAGTGGATTCTTATATGATCTTATATAATTCTTAGAGATGGGAATACCAGACCACCTTACCTGCCTCCTGAGAAATCTGTATGCAGGTCAGGAAGCAACAGTTAGAACTGGATATGGAATAATGGACTGGTTCCAAATTGGGAAAGGAATACGTCAAGGCTGTATATTGTCACCCTGCTTATTTAACGTATATGCAGAGTACATCATGAGAAACACTGGGCTGGATGAAGCGCAAGCTGGAATCAAGATCGCCAGGAGAAATATCAATAATCTCAGATATGCAGATGACACCACCCTTATGGCAGAAAGTGAAGAGGAACTAAAGAGCCTCTTGATGAAAGTGAAAGAGGAGAGTGAAAAAGCTGGCTTAAAATTCAATGTTCAAAAAATGAAGATCATGGCATCTGGTCCCATCACTTCATGGCAAAAAGGTGGGGAAACAATGGAAACTGACAGACTTTATTTTCTTGGGCTCCAAAATCACTGCAGATGGTGACTGCAGTCATGAATTAAAAGATGCTTGCTCCTTGGAAGAAAAGCTATGACCAACCTAGACATATAAAAAGCAGAGACATTACTTTGCCAACAAAGGTACATTTAGTCAAAGCTATGTTTTTTCCAGTAGTCATGTATGGATGTGAGAGTTGGACCATAAACAAAGCTGAGTGGTGAAGAATTGATGCTTTTGAACTGTGGTGCTGGATAAGACCTGTGAGAGTCCCTTGGACTGCAAGGAGATCAAACCAGTCAACTCTAAAGGAAATCAAACTTGAATATTCATTGTAAGGACTGATGCTGAAGCTGAAACTCCAGTACTTTGGCCATCTGATGTGAAGAACTGACTTCACTGGAAAAGACCCTGATGCTGGGAAGATTGAAGGCTGGAGGAGAACGGGACAACAGAGGATGAGATGGTTGGATGGCATCACTGACTCGATGGACATGAGTTTGAGCAAGCTCAGGGAGTTGCTGATGGACAGGTAAGCTTGGTGTGCTGCAATCCATGGGGTTGCAAAGAGTTGGACACAACTAAGCGACTGACTATATAATCTTTATAATAGTCTTGTGAAGAATATCTTGTTTCTATTGTACTGATGTGGAAATTGAGGCTCAAAGAAGTAAACTGACTTGACCAAGACCATGTTAAGACTGAACTCATCAATGTTGTGGATTCAGTATTTATGATTCCAAGACCTGTGCTCTTTGCTCTTTACTAAATTGACCTTCTAAACTGGTATGTGTGTATGTATGTATGTATGTATGTATGTGTCTGTATATACACACATACATGCATATTTACATATATACGTATCACACAAGTGAGAGGTGAAACCGGGCTTTTGTTTCTAACCTTGCCAGTTAGCTGTATGATCTTGAGCAAATCAGCTCCCCTTTCCTGACCTCCAGACACTGTCATCTGAGGAGTTTGGAATTAAACACCCTCTAAGGGCCCTTCAAGAGCTCATATTCTAGAATTTTCCATCTATGAAATCTACTCCCTTCTCTGTCTTGGCTGAGTGTTTTCGCTACTATGATTCACAAGTTATGAAGAATTTGTCCACTGACTTCATCCACAAAAGGAATGAGGAGGTGGGAAATAAAAGTAAACAATAAATAAGTGATAGACATGTAAAATAAAGTTCAGGTCATTGGCATATCCTGTCTTTTCAGATTAGTTAGAACATCATCCATTTTGAATTTTTTGCTTTTTTTTTTTGCTGTTCTTTTTCATAGTATACCACTGTTTTAACATACAGAATTATAGACTCTATGTCCTGTTAATAAGGTTAGCATTTCATGAAGCTTCTTTTTGCACCCCCCTCAACAGGGAATTTCTCAAAACAACAATGTTTGGAAGTAAGCTGTAATTTTCAAACTGTCATTTTATATAATTATGACTATCTACAAAGTTATAACCAAACACTATAACCAGATCATTCATTTGAATCATCACTGGCCAGCTACTATGTGTCTCCACCAATGTGGTGACAGAAAGATAGAAGGGTCATGTTCTCATCTGCGGTCTCTCACAGTTTCCCCTCATTCCCAGACTCTGTGTTCTAGCCTTGGTGAATTCGTTTTAGTTCTCTTAGCTCTTGGGAACTTGAATAAGCAGCCCACAGAGAAAGCAAGGGAAACCCGAACTTTGAGGTGGTAGATGTGTTAATTGCCCTGACTGGTAATCATTTTACAATGTCTGCATGTATCAAATAGTCATGATGTACATTTTAAATATATACAGCTTTGTTAATTATACTTCAATAAAGAGATGGAAAAATAAATATCTGGTTATTTATTTCTATTTATGTGGGGAAAAAAAAGAGAGAGAAACCTAAAGTAACTGAGAAAGTCCTGTACTGATAGGTTTTAACCTAAGTTGATTATAACTTCAATTTCTACCACTAGCCAGATAGGGGCTTGATATTGAAATTAAACTCAGAAGTTTGAAAAAAACTTTTTCTTTTCACACTTGAGGTTAACCTCAATTTTTTTTTTAATCTGTTAGGCATATTCTGGCATATAGCCAAGGCACAGTTCAGTTAAAGGCAGGCAAATCTTGGTGAAGACAGAGGGCCCCAGAGCACCCCAGACAGTGGTACTACACACAGAGGAGGCAGGCACTCACTAAGAAGGGCTCTAGGGGCAGTTTGGCAGAAAGAACATAAGCTGGAGGACTGGATAAAGCTCGTGAGGTCACCGAGAGCGAGATCATGGCTTACGCTCTTCTCTGGCACATGACCCTAGAACGTGACCCAAAAACAGGTACTCAGTGTGCTGAGTGAGTGAACACAGAAACAGAGACTGGGTATCACCCAGTCACGTGGGCAGTGGAGGCCAAGAGGAGGAGGAAGAATGTTTAGGGAAAGCAGAAGCGGATTTTCTTCAGAAATTAAGGCAGACAGACCACTGGCCACCTGGAAGTCAGCCACTGGGCAGATGGGCTCCAGCCACTGGCTTACTGGTTTGGGTAAGAGAGGGGCTAAATAAAAGCAGGAGAGGGTAAAGTCCTAGGTGGAATTCGAGATGACAGGCTACCAGGAAATGACTCAAGAATAGGAAAAGTAGACAAAGTCCCAGGGCTGACCTTAGTTCATGCGCAAAATGAAGGTCAGAACTGAGCAAAAAGGATGAAGAATCCCAAAGACCTGACTCCAGGCTGGGATGAAGGGTAGGCCTTAATGGGAAGGCAGAGTCCAAAGGCCTCTGGCCCTGAGTACAGAAGCAGAGGCTGGGAATTGGGTGATCCTGACACCACGTAACCTCTAGATCACTGCTTCGCAGACTTTTCCATCTTATGGAGGAGTGAAAACACTGCCTCTCTGTGCACTTTAAAAAACTGACACACAGGTTTCACAATTTTTTATTGTGCTGAATATGCAAAAACTATTATTTACTGTGACTGTCATTTCACACACACACAAACACAAGGACACTTTAACAAACATGCACAGCCATAAGAAGAGAATCTGAATAAAGGGAAGTTTTAAGATCTGACTACATTTAGTCTTATGAAAACCGACTACATCCTCATTATGTTTTTTGTTTTTGTTGTGGACTGAGGACATTTTTCACAGCTCAGCACTGGTCTGTGGGACCTTGTTTGGCAATATCTGCTGCAGACCAATATTTTTGCACTGTGTTCCAGCCTTCCCAGGCCACCAAGGGCGAGAAGGAGGGGCAGGCCATCTGGGTCCAACGCCAGCTTACAGTGCTTGACTCCACCCCACTGTGACATTTAGAACAGTTCCTTCTCGCCTGTTTCGCATACTGTGTCCATGTAAGATTTAGTTAACAAGCATTGCAAAAAAAAAAAAAAAAGTTTGAAAATCACTGGTCTCTAAGCTCCTAGTTTACTGTTGAAGAAACCAAGATCTACAAACTGAATTCAATAACAGAGCTGAAATTAAACACCAGGACTTTGACTCCCAATTCAGATCCCAGAGAAAGGTGACCATACCTACTAATTTTTCAGAGTTCAAAATCCTGGGCAGAACTCTACATAGCTGGATGTTTTAACCATAACCAAGAGCTTCAGAGGTCCAAGGTGACCTTACTGCTAAATTCAAAGTCCTAATTCTACCTTTAGCCAAAAATTAGAGTTACGCTGGGCTCTGGAGTCTGGTCTGGGACCAATTCCACAATAATTTATTACCCTCCTTCACTAGAGATAATTAGAAATATTCAAAGAACAGGAAAGGGGGGAGCATCTCATGGGATGTCTGGAAGTTATCCAAAGCTTCTGGTGTTGAGGAGCTGGGGTGAGGTGCTCTCATTTCTACCAGTCTGTGGGTTTGGAAGGTAACACTAGACTTAATCTAAACTGGCTGCCTGGGGTGCTGAGGGGGAGTCTCTGGTACACAAGGAAAAGCAGGAAGGAGGATCAAGGCTTAGAACAAAGGGAAGAGGGTCAGGTTTCTCCCTGCCTCCCTTTCCTCCTCCAGAGGGTCTGGACTTTGCTGAAGGTCAGGGCTGAAGCCTGTTTCAGGACAATGCAAAAGTGTCTGTGTTCTGTGTGGATTTTATGGACTTCATGTCCCAGCTCAGAGCCTACTCTCAGGGTGACCAGACCTAGCTGTGGACAGAAAACAACAAACAAACAAAAAATTGAGGAAGGTCTGATATTTCAGAATTATTTAGAATAACATTTTCTTTTTTAAAATAAGGCATGAGGACTAGATCTTGCTGGAAACTGGTCTGGATGTTTATTTTCCTCATTGTCTCTGGAAAAAAAGGGTGGGTGATTCAGACATCTGCCTCCGCCTCTGGGCTGGGCCTGGGTCAGTCTTCACTCTGATCTTCGCTCCTCAAGGGACCTGTGTCAGCCTGGCGGGGAAGCTGCCTACCACTTCCCACATTTGCTCTAAGCTTCCCACAAAGGTCCCCCAGAGGAGTGAGAGATCTGAACTCAGTTTAAAAAGGCAAAATACAAAAGGTAGGGGAGGGAACAAGGCAGGAAAAGGTCCTCCCAGAAATAAGAAGAGAGAAAGGGTGAGGTCTCCAAGAAAGGCTTCTTCCCTCCCCATCCTCGTCTACTCCCAGCTTTTCCCTCTAACCCCTGCTTCTCCCTTGGCACCACTCCCTGTGTGAGGGGGAAGGACCAAGGTCACCAGAAGGCATCTGAGTGGACTGCCTGACTCCATCACAACCTCCCTGCTGTGAGAAGCCTAGCTGGAATAGGGGGCCTGACGTTTCACTCACTAATCGTTCTCCCTGGAGAGGAAGGAGCTGTTTGAAGACCCTAATAACATTCCTCCACTGGAGGTTGAAGACTTTCCCGAAAACATATCAATAAATATCATTTCATCTCAGAGGGAACCAGGACTTAAAATAATTCTGCTGTTGAGTTACTGGGAAAACACACGATTACTAGAAGTTTATGGCCCCTGTACAAGGATAACACGCAAATTCGTGAAGCGTTTCCATATTTTATGGGGATTCCCTAGTGGCTCTCACAGTAAAGAATCTGTCTGCAATGCAGGAGACCTGGGTTCGATCCCTGGGTTGGGAAGATCCCCTGGAGAAGGAAATGGCAACCCATTCCAGTACTCTTGCCTGGAGAATTCCATGGACAGAGGATCCTAGCAGGCTACAGTCCGTAGAGTCACAAAGAGTTGGACACAACTGAGAGATTAACACTTTCACTTTTCAGATATTTACAAAATACTTAAACGGGGGCAGTCTCACCCAAAATTTAGTAGGGATTGATAAACAACAGTTGGCTGGAAGGTCATCTTTCCATAGAGTTAGTCATGCAACTGTCATGAAATTCCTGCCAGGGAGTTTAAGAAGAGAAAAAGCTACAATAAGAGACAGGATATGGAGGAGGCTCTGGCCTTATTTCAAAATCTTCAAGAGTTGCAAATGGGGCTCTGGTGACCTAAACTCCCTGAACTTTAGTTCACAGTAGTTTGGTGGCTACTTTGAGATGGATCATGTTGTCTTGCTAATTTAGCCCTTTGAGATTAATATTAGTGCACAGATGGCACTTTGCATATGTATAGCTCTCAGGGATATATCAACTTCTTGCTTCTCTTCCTTGCTGGCTATTTTGTGATTTACAAACAGCCACAATAAACAGGTCTTCAAGGCTAATATCATTGATGAACATAGATGCAAAAATCCTCAACAAAATACTAGCAATCTGTATCCACCAATACATTATAAAGATCATACACCATGATCAACTGGGATTCATCCCAGGTATATGCAAGGATTTTTCAACATACGTAAATCAATCATTGTGATATACCACATTAACAAATTCAAGAATAAAAACCATATGATCATCTCAACAGATACAGAAAAAGCTTCTGACAAAATTCAGCACCCATTTATGATAAAAACTCTCCAGAAAGTAGACACAGAGAGTACATAACTCAACATAATAAAGGCCATATATGACAAACCTACAGCTAGCATCATACTCAATGGTAAAAAGCTGAAAGCATTCCCTCTAAGATCAGGAACAAGACAAGGATGCTCACTCTTACCACTTCTATTTGGCATAGTTTTGGAAATCCTAGCTACAGAAAAAGAAGCAAAAGGAATCCACATTGGAAAAGAAGTTAAATTGCCACTGTTTGCAGATGACATAATATTATACATAGAAGATCCTAAAGATGTACCATAAAACTACTAGAACCCATCAATGAACTTGGTGAAGTTGTAGGTTACAAAATAAATATACAGAAATCTATTGCATTTCTATACACTAACAACAAAAAATCGGAAAGAGAAATTCAAGAAACAAATCCATTTACCATCACATCAAAAACACCCCAAAAACCTAGGACTAAATCTACTTAAGGAGGCAAAAGGCTTGTACTCCAAAAACTATAAGATGCTAATGAAAGAAACTGAAGACATAAACAGATGGAAAGATATACCATGTTCATGGATTAGAAGAATCACTATTGCCAAAATGACAATACTACCCAAGGCAATGTATAGATTCAACGGAATCCCTATCAAATTACCAATGGCATTTTTCACAGAACTAGAACAAAAAAATCTCAAAATTTGTATGGAGACACAAAGGACCTCAAATAACCAAGGCATTTTCAAAAAAGAAAAATTGAGCTGGACAAATCGGGCTCCCTGACTTCAGACTATACTACAAAGCTATAGTCATCAAAACAGTATGGCACCAGCAAAAAAAAAATATAAATTTAAATCAACGGAATGGGACAGAAAACCCAGAAATAAGCTCACGCACCTATGGTACAGTAAGTTATGACAAAATAGGTAAGACTATTCAATGTTGGAAAGACAGTCTCTTCAACATTTGGTGCTCAGAAAACTGGATAGCCTCATGTAAAAAAATGAAATTAGATCATTCTTTAACTCCATACACAAAAATAAGCTCAAAATGGATTAAAGACCTAAATGTGAAACCTGACACTATAAAATTCCTAGAGGAAAACATAGGCAGAACATTCTCTGACATAAATCACAGTAACATCTTTTTCAATCCATCTCCCAGAAAAATGGAAATAAACAAAACTAAACAAATGGGACCTACTTAAACTCAAAAGCTTCTGCACAGCAAAGAAAACAATCAACAAAATGAAAAGACAATCCAAAGACTGGGAGAAAATATTTGCAAGTGATATGGCCGATAAGGGATTAGTCTCCAAAATTTACAAACAGGTTATGAGCCTTAACAACATCAAAACAACCCACTCCAAAAAATGGCAGAAGATGTGAAGAGACATTTCTCCAAAGAGGACATACCAATGGTCAATGGGCACATGAAAAGATGTTAAACTTTGCTAGTAATTTGAGAAATGTAAATCAAAACTACACTGAAATGTCACCTCAGACCTGTCAGAATGGCTATCCTCAAAAAATTCCACAAACAACAAATGCTGGAGAGGGTGTGGAGAGAAGGGAATCCTCTTACACTGCTGATGGGAATGTAAGTTGGTACAGCCACTATAGAGAACAGTACAGATGTTCCTTAAAAAAACTAAAAATAGAGCTATCATATGACCCTGCAATCTCACTCCTGGGCATATATCTGGAGAAAACTATGACCTGCAAGATTACATGCATCCCAATGTTCACTACTGCACTGTTTACAATAGCCAAGACATGGGAGCAACTTACATGTCCATTGACAGAGGAATGGCTAAAGAAGCTGTGGTACATACATACAATGCACTATTACTCAGCCATTAAAAAGAATGAAATGATGCTACTTGCTGAAACATGGATGAACCAAGAGATTGTCAATACTGAGTGAAGTCAGACAGAGAAGGAAAAACATCATACGACATTCCTTATTGTGGAGTCCAAAAACAAAATGACTTACTTACAAAACAGAAAGAGACTCAGAAAACGAACTTATGGTTGATGGGGAGGAGAAGGGATAGTTACGGACTTTGGGAAGATCATGTACAAACTACTATATTTAAAATTGATAACCAACGGGGGCCTACTGTATAGCACATGGAACTCCACTTAATGTTATGTACCCCAGTCTGGATAGGAGGGAGGTTTGGAGGAGAAGGGATACATGTATATATAAGGCTGAGTCCCTTCGTGTCCACTTGGAACTATCACAACATTGTTAATTGGCCATGCCGCAATACAAAACAAAAAGTTTAAAGTTTGATTAAAAAAACAGGTCTATGAAAAGGGACTCGGATCAATGAAAAGGAATCAGAGCACACAGTCCTCGGATGGAGTTAAAACTCTTAAGATTCTAGACCTGGCAACACTGCTCTTTTGGGAACGTCAGTGCCTTTAAACCTGAGCTTCCTTACTTGTGCAACAGGGATCATGCTAGCAGCCCTGCCTCTCTTGTGTCTCTATGCTCAAAGGAGACTGCGTAAGGGTTTCTACAGACTGTAAAGTTCTCTAAAAACAACAGGTACTTAAATCATATCCTGTTCATCTTGACCTTCTGATATAAAAATCGTCACATTCACCAAAAGCACATGGAAAGCAGAGAAACAAGCTGCTACCGTTCATACTGCACACCTATCACTTCCCCAGCTTCCCCCCAACCCCTCGGCGAGGGAGCATCAGCTCCACATTACAGAGGATAACACCCTCCAAGAGACACTTATTCAACATCCAGAGCACATAAGCAGTGGTGGCCAGGGTGCGTGTGGGAGTGAGGGGCTGTGCAGGCCCCGCCCTGGCCATGGAATCAGAGGGAGGCGGGGACCACCGGGGACGAGAAGCTCTTGGCTTAGAGGATCCAAAGGGCTGAGGGCTTTCCGAGCAGTGGATGACTCCTGAGCCCATGAATAATTCATCCAAGCTCTGCAGTGGGAGCTGGTTCTTTTTGTGTGTAGTACATCTGGTCAGGGACAGCTGCCCATGACGGGGAGCCACAAACGTGAGGTCTCGGCCCCGCCTGCTCGTAAACACAGCTCAGAGCAGCTTTCTGCTCCCTGCTCGGGGGACTGAAGGCTGTTTTGAGTCCCAGAGAAGGCAGGGTTCTTACTGTTGCTTGTGCATGCGTGTACACACACGCGCATGCACACACACATACACACCCCTTGCCCAAACAAAAAGCCAACTCCACGCATATGACATAAAATCCTGATATTCACTCTTGGAATTGTTTTGCCTCCTGAGCGTCGTTCCTGGTTTCCTTTTGGAAAGAGTTCTCTCTCAGGAGGCTTTTTTTCCCACCCTTGGGTCGATATTCAGACTCTGTGTCACTCTTGGTTTGGTCTTGAGACTAGGCAGGTTTTATCCTAAGCATTTTTGGCTGAAATATGTGAGGAATTGGAAAGTGGTAGCAGAAAGAAGCTGGGGGTGGCAAGAAGGATTAAAAAAAGACTCCATCTGCCATAGAACCCCTTCCAGCTGAAAGTGAAAAACACAAGGTCTTTTTTTTAACGACGGGTCCCATCACAACTCTTTAAAAAAAAAAAAAGAAACAGGGAATATGTACTTGAAGGAGGCTCCGTATGGGAAGGAATTTCTACAGGACCAACAGCAAGAGAGGGTGTGGACTGCACAGGTCTTGGGGATACCTCTGCATAGAATACAGTGTGAATCATCCATTGGGAAATATGAAACTTAAGGGGCTGCAGGTGGTCTAAGGTCTGTGCTGATAAGCTCATAGAGAAACAGAGTCTGTGGGTGAAAAGAAGATTTTCTCTATTTGAAGAAAGGAAACTAAGACCTCAATCAAGTGACTTCTTCACATCATCGCAGAGTTGGGATGTGAGCTCAGGCACCCCCCCCCCCACCCTGCACAGACTCACCATCAGAGACTGATGGCTGGATTAAAGCTCTACAAGTTACTGAATTTTTGGACTATTCCAGCCCAAGGATTTCAGCAATGTGGACTGGTAAGGAGGGAAACCTGAGCCAGTTGCAGGACCCCGGTGGAAGGAGTCAAGGAGTGCTTTCAACCTAATACGTGGTATCCACAGGGGCGAAAACCACAGGGCTTGGTTCTGGCTGATGTTCACATTCTAGGAGGTCCGGGCCAAAGAGACGGCGTGTGAGAATGCAGAGTCAGACTTGGGTTAGACGAGAATCCTGGCTCTATCATTTTACTGTGAGTCAAGATCATTGCTACCTCAAAGGATTACTGTGAATTTTCAGTAAGAATGTATTTTGCATACCCTATTTTACAAAGGGTAGATGCTCAATACACAGCTCCTATTGTTTCGTTTTGTAGTCACTGAGGGTTACCTATGAGTCCAGGATGCGTCTCACACAGGCAGGTGAACAAGCCCCAGCTTAGGCAGATGAGGGCTGGAGAGTCTGTCTGAACCCAGCCAAAGCTTGGGTATGACAGAGAAGAGCTTTAGTCCTGGAGTGTTAGGCATGGGAAAAAAAAATAGCACTCAGTTTTTTTTTTATTTGAAAGAAATGGAAACAAAGTTGATTAAATGAAATAAAGCACTTTAGCAAAAGTAGGTAGTCAAATGTTAACTTCCTTCCTGCTTTTCCTCATATCCTGATTCTAAAAGCAACACTGACTTAGATGGTTAGTCTTCCACTCCTTACCTGAGGGTTTTATAGATAAGATATACTTTTAGGAAAAGCTTCTAAGTTAAAAGCTGAATCTTGTTACATACCAGATTCTACGAGAGGAAGAAGAGCCCAGTTTGTTTTCATCAGAAAGGTCTCACAAAGAATCCTAAACCTCTATCACAGACAACTAATATTCTTGCTCTGATAATTAATCCACTAGACATCTATTAAATAATCCCTTAAAAAAGAAGTTAAAAGTTGAAGGGAATATATTGTCTAACAGACAAAGCTGTTGAAAAATACTGACTTGATTACTTGTCGCCTCCTTAATATTTCCCCTCTTTTCCTTCCCTCACTGAGCTGGTGGTGCCGTAGGCTGGTGCCTCCATCCGTGGTGATGGTTCTGTTATAGAACGTCCCTGGGACTGTCTGGTTATGTCTGTTCCCTCCAACAGACGATGATGTCTGAGTGCTAGAACTCTGCTGTTCACCTTTATAGTCTGTGGCCTCCGTGGCTATGACAGGGACTGTCACAGAATAAGTCCTCCATAAAGATCTGCTGAGTGAATGAACAATGTATGAATGAACAAATGAATAGTCCTACCCAAAGACAGTAAGCCCAGATGAGGCAGTTCTACATATTTGAATTTGAATCATACTTAAATTCTATATAGTAAAAGTAGCGATTCAGGCAATAACTGGTTTTTAAATATGTGATTTAAAAACAAGATATTTGCAACCAGGAATAAATTTTGCTACATTTTAAGGATAAATTTTCTTTTTCTCAGGGACACCTCTAATCCCACAAGAGAATAGTTCAGTTTAAAGTAACTTGCTTTCTGGTTCCTTCCCAACCCCATTATACATATTTCCTAAAATCTGATGTATTAAGCTTTGAGACTAGAGGGTCTCTGGCTTTTTTCTCCTGCTTTTTAAAAACCTCTTCCTTATTTTCTTCCTCTTTTTATTTTTTGCATAAGCATTTTATTCCTCCATCAGAATTAAAATAAACTGAAAAACAAAAATCCATAAAAGCTATAATAACAAAGATCTGGTCAGGGGAATCAAAAATTCCACCCAGGAAGCAAAAATTATTTCAAAGAATTTAAGAGAAACTAAGGCTTCATAATCCTTCCTCGAGGAAGATCACAGAATTCTTTGGGAGGGACATCTAGTCCAGGCACAATCAGCTACATAATTTGCAGAGCCCAGTGCAAAGTGAAAATGCAGGGCCCCTTGCTCAAAAATTAAGAACGTCAACACAAATAAATGTAAAGATAACTTGTGCTCATGGGTGTTAAGAATCTGCATTGTTAAAATGTCTATACCACCCCTAACCATTTATGGATTCAGTGCAATCCTTCTCAAGATTCCAACGGCATTTTTTACAAAAATAGAAAAAACAATCCTAAAATTGATATGGAACCACAAATCATCTCAGATAGCCAAAGCAATGTGGAGAAAGAAGAACAAAATTGGAGGGATCACACTT
This sequence comes from Antilocapra americana, assembly GCA_007570785.1. NCBI lineage: Eukaryota > Metazoa > Chordata > Mammalia > Artiodactyla > Antilocapridae > Antilocapra > Antilocapra americana. Next base: position 7,853,154 of record ML661325.1, read on the forward strand.
CTGATGTCAAAGTATTATAAAGCTATAGTAATCAAAACAGCATGGTACTGGCATATTAATAGAAACACAGACACACAGATCAGTGGAACAGGATAAAAAGCCCCAGAATATGGTCAGTATTTGATAAAGGAGCCAAGAATACTCAAAGGAGAAAAGTCTCTTCAGTAAATGGTATTGGGGAAACCAGATATTTACATGCAATAAATAAATAAATAAATAAAATTAGAACCCAATCTCACACTATGCACAAAAATTAACTTGAAATGTATTAGACTTAAATGTAAGATCTGAAACTATAAACATCCTAACAGAAAACACAGAGGAAAAGTTCTTTGACATTGGCCTTGGCAATGATTTTTTTTTGATATGACACTAAAAGCACATGTAGAAAAGGCAAAAATAAACAAGAGGGACTACATTAAACTACAAAGCTTCTGCACAGTGAAAGAAACAATCAATAAAATGAAAAAGCAGCCTCAGGAATCAGAGAGAAATATTTGCAAACCTCGTACCTGATAAGGTGTTAATACCCAAAATACACAAGGAACTCATATAACTTGATAGCAAAACCTCAAATAATATGATTAAAAAATGGGCAGAGGACCTGAATAGACCTTTTTCCAAATAAGATATCTGAATAGTCAACAGGTACAGAAATGCAAATCAAGTCAAAACCACAGTGAGATACCACCTCACACCTGTTAAATGGTTAGTATCAAAAAGACTGTGTAAGTGTGACCAGAGATGTGGGGAAAATGGAGCCCTTGTCGACTGGAGGTGGGAATATAAATTGGTATAGCCACTATGCCAAACAGTATGGAAGTTTTACTCAAAAATTAAAAGTAGAGCCATACAACCCAGTAATTCCCACTTCTGGATATATCACTGAAGGAACTGAAATTACTGTCTGGAAGAGTTACCTGCCCCCCATGTTCATTTCAGCATTATTTACAGTAGGAGTGACATGAAAACAACCTAAAGGGTCACTGAGGAATGAATGTATAATGAAAATGTGACCATATGTGTGTGTGTGGTCATTTAAAATTGGAGTACACGACATTTTAAATTGGAGTATATTTGTTTTACAGTGTCGTGTTAGTTTCTGCGGTACAGTGAGTCAACTACCCACTCACACAGACCCACTCTCTTCTAGACTCCATTCCCATGTAGGTCACTGCAGAGCCCTGAACAGAGTTCCCTGTGCTCTACAGTTGGTTCTTAGCAGTTATCTTTTATATACAATAGTGGGTATGTGTCAGTCTCAATCTCCCAATTCATCACCCCCTTTCCTCCATGGTAACTGTAAGTTTGCTTCCTATATCTGTGCATCAATTTCTGTTTTGTAAACAGGTTCACTTGTACCATTTTACATTCCTACCAGCAACTTATGAGGTGGGATGCATGAGGAAATATGTTTCTTCACATCCTTGCCAACATTGGTCACTGTCCACATTTTGATTACAGTCATCCTAGTGGGTGTGAAGTGTTATCTCATTGTGGTTTTGTTTCACATATCCCTAATCAGTTAAGGATGTCCAGAATCTTTGCATCTTCTCATGGGTTTACTAGTTATTTGTATATCTTCTTTGGAATAATGTCTAATCAGATCCTTTACCCATTTTTAAATGAGGTTCTTTTTCTTGCTGTTACTAAGAGGTAATAGTTCTTTTTATAGTCTAGATACTAGACTCTTATCAGATATGATTTGGAAATAATTCCTCCCATTCTGTAGGAGGAGTTTCTCAACCTATTGAATCAGTACCCATAAATTAAAAGATGAAAGTTTTTAGGGTGATTCTGATGACCCGCTAGGTTTGTGAACAGATAATCCAGACCAGAGCTTCTCAAATTTTAATGTGCCTACAAATCACCTAGGCATCTTAATACAATTCTGAGGGAGATCGAAGATTTCATTAGGATACCACGGTAGTAACAGTTGCAAACGCGATCCACTGAGGAAGCTAAAATTAGTGGGCAAAAGTTTAAGCAGAAATGGGGTATTTGTACATCATTACAGTACTTCCTCCAAAATATTTATAAATTATATAAAGCATAGATAGCAGCTTTACAGGGGAAGAAGGTGCCAGATACCATCTTAACCAAGAGACCAAGGTAACATGACCAGTAATCAGGCATGGTGATACCCTGTGTCTCCCGATACAACGTGCAGAGAAAGACACATTACCTCTGTGGCAGTCTCCCCGAAACCTCAATCTATTCGTGAAAAAAACCATCATACAAATTCAAACCGAGGAGGAGTCTACAAAATATCTAGCCAGTACGCCTTAAAAGTGTCAAGGTCAAAGAAAACAAGAGAGGCTGAGAAGCTGGCATCCCAGATTGGAGGCCCGAGAGACAGAACCACCAAATCTAACATGCTATCCTGGACCGAATCCTGAACAGAATAAAGACACTGGTGAAAAACAAGTGAAATCCCAACACACTGCAACTAACTGTACTGTGCCAATCAACACGCTGACAACTATGCTCTGGTTAAGAAAGATGTCAGTGTTAGGGAGAGCTGGACGAAAGATACATGGGAACTTGCTGTACAGTTTCTGCACCTCTGCTCTAAGTCCAACATTGCTTCAGAATAAGAGACTTAAAAAATAAAAATGCAGATTTCTGATCCTGTATGTCTGAGCAGAAGTCTTCTGTCTTCCTAACAAGCTCCCAGGAGAGGTTGATGCGGCTCGTCCATAAACCCCACTCTGACAGTAAGAGTCTAAATCAGTGGTTCTCAAACTTAACCATGCATCAGATCACCTGGCGGGCTGGTTAAAGCACCTCCAGAGCTTCTGACTCACTAAGTCTGGGGTGGGGCTTAAGAATCTTCATTTCTAACAGGTTCCCAGATGAGGCTGATGTTGTTGATGAGCTAGAAACAGTTTTCATGTTTTTAAAGGGTTCTAAAAAATTTAGAAAACAGGTATAGGAGTCAGAGATTGTATGTGGCCTTCAATTATTTACAGAAAATGGATGCTGAGCCCCAGACCCTTGCCACTCAGTGTGAAGCCTTTAAAAGACTGATGCCTAGGTCCCACCCCTGACATCCTTAGCTAACTGATTTGATATGGATCCTTAGCGTCAACATTTAAAAAATGTTCCTCTTTAATTCTGATATGTAACCAGGTTTAGGAAACTACTAACTCAGGCTTTCTATCTGCCACACACCAAAAAACTATACTCCTCAATCATCCTAGAGTTGGGGATGTCAAATGTCAAAGAGCATTCCTGCAACTGAAGCCTCACCTAAAAATGCTGAGCCACTCTTTCTGTGAAAGCTAACAAAATCCAAATACAAGTCAGAATTTCCCTCTTCTTGTGTGTCCGTTCCCAGGGAAACAAAAAGAATAGTGGATTGTACATCTACAGTCATCACAAAGAGTCCCACCCCGCCCCCGACTGCCAGAAAAGCGGCAAGTGTAACTGTGTGGGATGTTCTGAAACAGATGACAGGGATGGACAGAGGACGGCTCAGGGGAGAGAGCAAGCTGCAAACTGCCCCGCGTGTGGCTGACGGGTTAACAGGGCACAGGGAGCTAGAGAGCCGAGGGGACAGAGGGCAGACCTGAGAAACGGGGTGGCGTGGAGGTACTGGAGAAATACCAGCAAGTACCTTGAGCTTCATCGTAACCCCGGCATGCCTACTTTCCACACGAGCAGACTCAGGGCCAGGAGGCCCTCTATTCTGTGGCCAAGCCCTTCACACTCCTACTCTCTGCCTACTCCTCCTCCACCTCAGAGGACAGCCTTCAGCTAGGGCCCGCTCTGCTCGTCCAAGGAGTCAGAAGGCCATCCCCTTGGCCCCAGGGGCCCAGCCACCGCCGGGAGGCAGCTGGTCCCTCCTGAGCATGCTCGTCCAAGGAGTCAGAAGGCTGGCCTCTCGGCCCCTGGGGCCCAGCACCGCTGGGGGGCAGCTGGCCCCTCCTGAGCAGGGTCTCGTACCTGTGCTCTCTTCTGCCTGGTTGAAGCCACAGATCTGGCAGATGCTCTGAACCCACTTATTCATGTCCTCCTCCGTCTCGGCCACCAGGTAGAAGGTGCGCTCGCTGGTCTTGATGTCGAACACAAAACTGTCCTGCAGCTCCTTCTTGTTGAAGGTCAGGCCTGCATCCACCTGCTCGCAGAAGTTCAGGTTGATGACGCGCAGGGGCTTCTTGGAGTGATCGTTCTTGTAGTATTCCAGGACGTCGGGGTCCCCACTCATCCGGCCACTCCGCAGGATAAACCAGCGCTTCTTCCAGGCCTGAACGGGAAGGAGTGAGAGGAAGGGGAGAGTCATCAGTTAACTCAAAGCTTTTCACAGGTCCTCAGGTATCACCAGGCTAGGGGTGGGGACTGTTGCACCTGCCGGCCAAGCGGAGCCTCTATCTCCTTTTTGTGTTTCCCCAGAGTTTCAAAAACAGCGGATGACTTTAGAACACACGGTAATGCAGCATTTCACTACTGAAACAGGGTCTTATCACTATCGAACGAGACACATCATTTCAAGAAGTCAGATGAGGACTAAAACGCTTTACACAATTCTTCCATCAAGCTAGAATACAGCCTCAGACTTACAGGACTTCTAGTCAGGGTGGAACTTGCAAAGCCATAACATCTCAGTTTATGGATGGGGACCCCCACTAGGACAGAGTGAGCTGAAGCAACAATGTCACATACAGCAAGTAGCAGAGAAAACAAGTTTCCAAGCTTTTAGTACCTGGTGCTTTTTACCCAATCATGATGCCTTGGAAGAATCACACGGAAACCCTTCTAAAACTTCCCTGAAGCACATAACTTTAGGATTTCCCCCATCTCAATCACAATATATAGTGGATAATACTATATCCCTAGTATGTATAATACAGCCTGATCCATAATAAGCACTCAATATATATTACTGAATGAAGAAACTCCTTATGTTATGCCATATTATAGAACTTAACACTTAGTTACACATTTCCTTATGCTGTCTTCTACATTCCACCTCTTCAATGAGACTGAGGAATCTGTGAGCAGACATCACAAAAAGTGGTAAAAAGATATCACAAATAAAACAGAGCCTCGGGTGGAGTCGATGCTTCACCACTGACTCACTGTGTGATTTTTAGATAAAGTTATTGACCTCTTTGGAGCTTGCGTTATCTATGGAATGAGAACCACTGCTTTCCCTAAAGAACAGAATATCATCACCCACCGTCCTACCTACCTTACAGGGTTTATACTGCACACAAAGCACTGTGATGCAACCCTACAGCGCCACTAATGCCAAGGATCTGACTGTCGCCCCGGTTCTTTAGCCCTCCCTGGGACTTCACTCCAGGAATCCCGGTACCTGGCTCTCTCACCTCTATCTCCATCCTCGCTTCCGTCTACCTGCCTTGTTCCTGTAATCCATCGTCATACTCATTCTCTTGCTTCTCTTCCTCTCATTTATGTGGGAAACCATAACCCTTGACTAAGTCTAATGCGTAGCCTACCCTGCCTGTTCCCACTCAGCTGTACGGAGCTGGAGAAAATCATACAAGTACGTCGGCTGCTCTCACCTTAAGCTCCAGTGAGCCCTCACGCTGCGACAGTCTGACTACGTTTATCTGATCGGTGATTTTCTCTTGCTCTTTGGCAATCGTCTGAACCTTGCCCTCTTTAAACCTGTAGCACCTCCATTCTTTGGTGTGAGAATATACAAGCAAGCAGAAGAGAAACTACACGTGTGCCATTACCGTGTTTACCAATCTGCCTGCATTATATAGCAAATATATATGCAGCATGGACAGTTCACCCAGTCTAAGGCCAACTTTCTTCCACTAGAGCATCACCCCTGCTCACTATATGGGGACATCATTGCATCTTGGCATTCACCGCATTTTCCCTCCCTCCTAGGATCATTCCCACCAGGACACCAACTTCTCCCATCTCAGAAAACCAAAAAAAAAAAATGAAAAGTTTGACTTGATCCCACATTCCCTTCCAACTATGGCCTAGTTTTCTGCTCCTCTTTACAGAAAAACCTCAGAGATTTCTATAGTGTTAATCATTGTTTCCTCTCCTCCCATTCTTTTCTTGGAAGCAATATAGGCAGGCTGCCCCTGATCCCCATCTCCCTCAACAGAGGTCTTAAAGACTTCAGTACTCTAAAGCAACTTTTGGATTTTACTTGATCTCTCGGCAACATCTGATAACAGTTTATTATTCCATTCTCTTTGAACCATTTTCCTCATTTGGCTTCAGCGCTCACTCTCAATATTCCTATCTCCCAGCTTCTCGTTTTCAGTTTCCAATTCTGGTTCCTCCTCGTCTCCCTGACTTCTAAAGGCTGGAAAGCCCCCATGCTCAGTTCTTAGACTCTTCTCTTTCTATATCCACTTCTTAGGTTATTCTATTTCATTTCACAGCTTTAAAAGTCACCCAAATGCTATAATTTGCAAATTTACAGCTCCAGCCCAAACCTGTCTGTAGAACTCTAGAGTCTCATACCTGCTCCTCACTAATAGGAATTTCAAATCTTTCTTTCAAAATATATGTTATTTATTTGGCTGCCTCGGGTCTTAGTTGGGGCATGAGGAAGCTTTGTTGTGTCGCGTGGCATCTTTCACTGAGACACGTGGCCTCTCTAGTTGGGCGCGAGGGCTCAGTGGCAGCACCACTCAGGCTCAGGATCTCAGCTCCCCACCCAGGGGTTGAACCCGCGTCCCCTGCTTTGCAAGGCAGATTCTTAACCACGGGGCCACCAGGGGAGCCCTGGCATCACAAACCTCCTTTAAACTGAGCTCTTCCTTTCCTCCAACTCTTCCTCCTTCAATATTTCCCATCTCAGTTAGGAGCAGCTCCAAACTTCCGGCTGCTCAGGCCAAAAATCTTGATGTCAATCATCAGCTCCTAAACCCAACAGCGAATGTGGTTGGTCCAAACAGTTTCAAAACACGTTTACAACCCGGTCACTTCTCCGCACCTCCACCGTTACACACTTGGTCGAGTCCACCGTTGGGCCGCCTTCCTGCTTCTATGCTTTCACCCGGCAATCTGTTCCCGACGTGGAAGCTGACGTCAAGCAGAGCGCATCACTTCTCTGCACTCAGTTCCTCTGGCTTTCCACTTCACTCAGAGGAAAAGCCGCCATCCTCACAGTGGCCAGTGAGCCCCGGGCGACACCCCCCACCCACAACTCTCATCCCAGCCCTGCCCCTCTCTGCCTCGCCCATTGTGCCTGAACCACGCACTGACCGCGCACTCCTGCCTCGGGGTCTCTGCTCCGGCTGCTCCCTCTGCCTGGAATACTCCTTCCCCAGATATTCCCATTGTTTATGGATTCCATCAAGTTGCTATGTAAATGCCACATTACTGGACAGACTGTTTTCCTGGCCGCCCAACTGTCACACTCTTCCCCCATTATTCTGCTGTGCTGGTCTCACCAGCACCCACACCACCTAAAACACGGGAGGGCTGCTGATTCTACCCACCTCCTAGAATGTAAACTCCATGAGGGCAGGTGGAGTTCCTTTTATCCCAGGCTCCATTCTCCGTGTTTACAGGTGAGCCTGGCACACAGGTGGTTATCAGTAAATAGGCACTGGATTAACTGCTGAATCCCTGTCTCCCATCCAGTGTTAAGCAGGCCCAAGCCTGCTTAGCTTTCAAGAGCAGATGAGATCAGGCATGTTCAGGGTGGTATGGCCATAGACTGAATCATCTTCTTACATGAACTGACAGAATCTAGAAGGTCAGGGGGCTAGAACTGCTGCCTAATAATAATAAGCCTTAGGTGGAAGTGAAGATTAAGGTATAGGATAGAGCTGAGGAAAATAAATGTAAGGACCTTCAACTATAGTTGCCTAAAACCTTGCCCAGGCCACTGTGTACAAAACTGTGTGTGCACGCGTGAGCGTGCGAGCTGCAAGTGCCCATGTATACCGCAAGTGTGTGGGGAGCATGGAGACGTTTCTAAAGGCACTACAGTGTGTGTCTCAGTTGATGCACCCCCCTTGAGGGCCTGGCTCTGTAGAAAGAACTGTCTCCAAATCACCGGGGTGCAGGTGCGAACATGAACATACACACACAGACACTCTCACTAACAAGAAAAAGGTGCTTGCTACAGATAACATTGGAGCCTGTCAGGTTCTGCTTGCAAGACATGGTGGAGGCTGATAAACGGCTGCACACAAAATGCTGATAAATTTATGACAGAGCAGGCAGAGCCATCTAGCCTGGTCCCAAATTCACATCCCTCTTCTGCCAAAACACCCTCTGCTCCAACTTTCACGTATTATTTTTTTGGAAACCACGTAATTCAGAAGCAAATATAAGCAACTCCAAAGAGTCTAGCCCCAAAGACAACCTCTCCAATGCCTCAGCTGAAATGGATCTCTACTCCCTCTGAACTTTCATAACACTTTTCATGAACTTCTCATGGCATGTCATTTTTTTTTTACAACACACTACAGATATTTTAGTATTTGTTATTTCTTTCCAAGTAGACAATGAGTAAAACCTCCTACTCCTTTCTGAATCTCCATGGTAGGCATTCGCTAAACACTACTAATTGAACTGCTCTTATCTCCTTGGCCTCATTTATGTTTATATTTCCTTCCTGCCATCCATCCATCTATCCATCCACGCAACCATATTTATTTAGTGCTTAATATGCTTCAGGGCCTTCCCAGTTGGTGCAGTGGTAAAGAATCTGCCTGCCCATGCAGGGGACACAAGAACGTGGGTCTGATCCCTGGGTCAGAATGATCCCCTGGAGTAGGAAAAGGCAACCCACTCTAGTATCCTTGCCTGAAAAATTCCATGAACAGAGGAGACTTTACTGACTTCTCAAAGGAAGACAAAGGCATACAGAATGCTGGATTTAGAGGGCATTATGCCAAGTGAAATCAAGCAGACAGGGAAGGAGAAAACACCTCATGGTATCACTTGCATGTGAAATCTAAAAAATAAAACAACCTAGTGAATATAAGCAAAAGGAGACAGACTCACAGATATAGAGAACAAACTAGTGGTTACCAGTGGGAAGAGGGAAGAGGGTAGGGGTAAGAAAGTGGTAGGGGATTAAGAGGTACAAACTATTATGTGTAAAATCAATAAGCTACAAGGATATGCTGCACAACACAACAAAGTATAGCCAATATTTTATAGCTGTAAGTGGAGCATATCCTTTAAAAATTGTGAGTCATTATGCTGTACACCTGTAAATTATATAATATTGTACATTAACTATATTTCAATTTTTTAAAAGGCATACAGATTGAAAAGGAAGGAAAAAAATTGTCCTTATTTGGATGGCATGATTGTCCACATAAAAAATCCCAAGGAATTCAGGAAAAAACCTCCTAGGACAAGTTAGCGAGTTTGGCAAGGTCACAAAATACAGGCGAACCTCACTGTATCGAGCATTGCTTTATTATGCTTTGTGGGTGTTGCATATTATACGAACTGAAGGTCTGTGGCAACCCTGTGTCAAACAAACCTGCTGGTGCCACTTTTCAAACAGCATCTGCTCACTCTGTGTGTCTGCCTCACATTCTGGTAATTCTTGCAATATTTCAAACTTTTTCATCATTACATTTGTCATAGTGATCTGTGATCAGTGATCTGATGAAGCTTAGGTGACAGCATTTTTTAGCCATATTTTAAAAAATAACTTTTATATGTACCAGGAAACCAAAAACTTCAGATGACTGCAATATTTGCTTTATTGTGGTGGTCTGGAATCTAATTTGTAATACCTTCAAGGCATGCATGAAGAGATGAACATACAAAAATTGATTGCTCCTGCATTCTATCAAATAAACACATGGGCATAGAAAATGAAAATACAATGCCATTTATTAATATAATCATTTAAAAAACACATGAGAGGCATGAATCTAACAAAACATGTTCAATACATGTATGCTGAAAATTGTACAATGTTGATAAAAGTTTAAAAAACCTAAATGGAGAGGTACACCATGTTCATCAATTGAAAGACACAACACAGTACATCTCCCCAAGTTGATGTTCAGATTAAACACAACTTGAATCAAAATCCCAGTACGAGTTTTTATGGATGTAGGTAGAAGTATTCCAAAATGTACAGAGAAAGGCAGAGAAAGTACAACAGCTAAAACAACTTTGAAATACCAGATAAAAGGGGAGAAACAAGTCCACTATATTTCAATAATTACAGTATAGCTACAGAAATCAAGACCATGTCATACTGGCAGACACACACACACACACACACACACACACACACAGAACAATAGAACAGAACAGGAAACCCAGAAAAGTGAAAGCTGCTCAGTTGTGTCCAACTCTTTGCGACTCCATGGACTATACAGTTCATGGAATTCTCCAGGCCAGAATACTGGAGTGGGTGGCCTTTTCCTTTGCCAGGGATCTTTCCAACCCAGGGATCGAACCCAGGTCTCCCTCATTGCAGGCAGATTCTTGACCAGCTGAGCCACCAGGGAAGCCCATACATATATGTTCAACTGATTTCTGACAAAGGTGGAAAAGCATTTCAATAGAGGACAGCCTTTTCAATAAATGATGCTGAAGCAACTGAGCATCCATAGCGGGGAAAAAGTGAATCTCAACCTAAGTCTCACACCTTACATAAACATGAACTCAAATATAAAGTTATAAAACATTTAGGAAAAAATTGGAGGAAATCATTGGCTCTAGTGCTAAGCAAAGAGTTTTTAGACTTCTTAGACCAGACACCAAAAGCATAGTCCATAAAAAGAGAAGTTTATAAATTAAGATGTCACTGAAATTCAAAACTTTCACTCTGCAAAAGAAGAGGCTAAAAAAATAAGCTATAGAGTGGGAGAAAATATTTGCCAACCACGTATTTGACAAAGGAGAGTATGGAGAACACATAAAGAACTCTCAACACCCAACAGTTTAAAAGGGGGAAATAGTCCAGGTAGGACATGGGCAGAACATGAAGAGACATTTCACTGAAGAGCATATTCAGATGGCAAATAGGCACATGGAAAGTTCAACATCATTAGCAATTCAGGAAACACAAAACCACAAAAAGATATTATCACATATGTAACAATGGTTAAAAGTTAAAAAAGCTGCAACAACACAAAATGCTGGCAATAAGGCAGAGAAAATGTGTCACTCAAACATTGCTGGTAGAATCTTAAAGGATATAGCCACTTTGGAAAACAAGTTTGGCAGTTTCTTTTTTTAAAAAAAAATTTATTGGAGTATAGTTGATTTACAATGGTATGCTAGTTTCAAGTATACAGCAAAGTGAACCAGTTATACATACAGATATATCCACTTTTTTTTTAATGTTCCTTCCCCACATAGGTCATTACAGAGTATTGAGTAGCTCCCTGTGCTATAGAGCAGGTTCTTATTAGTTATCTGTTTTATACAGAGTAGTGTGTATTCAATAGATGTTAATTCAATCTATTTATCCTCCCTGCCATTCCATGGTAACCATAAGTTTGCTTTCTACATTGGTGCCTCTGCTTCTATTTGTAAATAAGTTCATTTCTACCCTTTTTCAGATTTCACATATAAGCGATATCATAAGATATTTGTCTTTCCATGTCTTACTTCACACAGTGTGACAATCTCTAGGTCCATTCATGTTGCTGCAAATGGCATTATTTTTTATGGTTTAGTACTATTCCGTTGTCTATAGTAATAGGTATCACATCTTCTTTATTCATTCATCAGCCAATGGACATCTAGGTTGTGTCCATGTCCTGGCCATTATAAACAGTGCTACAATGAACACTGAGGTGCGTGTATCTTTTTGAAACATGGTTTTCTCTGGGTATATGCCCAGTAGTCAGACTGCTGGGTCATATAGTAGTTCTATTTTTAGTTTTTTTAAGGAACTGTAATACTGTTTTCCATAGTGGTTGTACCAGCCTATACTCCCACCAATAGTGTAGGGGGATTCCCTTTTCTCCACACCTTCTCCAGCATTTACTATTTGTAGATTTTTTTGGTTTTTTTTCATGATGGCTGTTCTTATTGGTGTGAGGTGATACCTCATTGTACTAATAGCTTTGATTTGCATTTTTCTAATAATTAGTGATGTTGAGCATCTTTTCATGTGCTTTTCGGTCATCTGTATGTCTTCTGTGGAGAGATGTTGGCAGTTTCTTAAAAAAAATTAAACATGCAATTGCTATATGACCCAGCAATTGTATTCCTGGGCATTTATCCCAGAGAAATGAAGATTCATATTTATATAAAAACTTTTACATGAATGGTCATGTAAGTTTTATTATAATAACTCAAAACTGGAATAATCTAGACATCTTTCAGTGGGTAAGTGGTAAATAAACTGTGGTACTTCCCTACCAGAGAATACTACTCAGCAATAAAAAAGGAACAAAGTATTGACACAAGGAAAATCCTGAATGAATTTCCAGAGAATTATGCTGTATTTTGTTAGAACCAATCCAAGAATAATATATATAATGTGTCATTCCACTTACAGAGCCTTCTTGAAATGACATAATTTAGGAATGAACAGCAGATTAGTGGGGCTTCCCTGGTAGCTCAGTTGGTAAAGAATCTGCCTGCAATGCAGGAGACCTTGGTTTGATTCATGGGTGGGGAAGATCCTCGGAGAAGGGATAGGTTACCCACTCCAGTATTCTTGGGCTTCCCTGGTGGCTCAGATGGTAAAGAATCTGCCTGCAGTGTGGGAGACCTGGTTCAATCTCTGGATTGGGAAGATCCCCTGGAGGAGGGCATGGCAACTCACTCAAGTATTGTTGCCTGGGGAATCCCCATGGACACAGAGGCCTGGCAGGCTACAGTCCATGGGGTCGCAAAGAGTTAGACATGACTGAGCGACTAAGCACAGCACAGCAAAATAGTGATTGTCAGTGGTTAAGGAGAGGGTTGGAATGGGATGGAAGTGGGTGAGACTACTATCACATATAAATGGCTTGTGGGAACCTGCTGTATAGCACAGGGAGCTCAGCTCAGTGCTCTGTGATGACTTAGGTGGGGGGATGGGGGTAGGTAAGAGTGAGGTTCCAGAGGGAGGGGATCTATGTATCCATATAGCTGATTCACTTTTGTTGTACAGCAGAAACTAACAAAATATTGTAAAGCAATTATACTCCAATAATATTAATTTTTAAGGAAAAAAGAATTGGCTGTGGTTTCCCTGGTGGTTCAGAGGTAAAGAATCCGCCTGCAATGCAGGAGGTGCAGGAGCCGTGGGTTCAATCCCTGAGTCGGGAAGATCCCCTGGAGGAGGAAATGGCAACCCACTCCAATATTCTTGCCTGGAGAATTCCATGGACAGAGGAGCCTGGTGGGCTATAGTCTATGGAGCCGCAAAGAGCTGGACACGACTGAAGCAAGTTAACATGTGGCTCTAAGAGGACAGTATGAAAGACTCTTTTGGTGATGGAAATGTTCTGGATCTTGACTGTAACAATACCAACATCTTTGTTGTCATACTGTAGCACAGCTTTGGAAAATGTTACCACTGGGTGGAAAGTGGTACAGGTTATTTGGGCTATTATTTTTACAACTATATGTGAATCTAAAATTACCTCATAATTGAGAGTTTAATTTAAAAAACTTATCCACAAGAGAATTGGAATGTTCACAGAAGAGAAGTAAAGATCATGGACAGAAAGGCTGTTCATACTTGGCGGATGATTTATACCCAGACCTAGCTGTCCTCAATCTTTCCCACTCAAGGATAGAGACAGGCTCTTCAGGAATCACATGAAAATATGATTAAACTTTACAGCATTCAGAGTCCTGAGCAGGAGGACACAAAATGGAGTGAACTAAGAGTCACTGGCATTTCTAAACCTACTGAACTACCTGCCAGATCTAGAAAATCTTCGCTGCAATGGCATACACGATTCTTTGCCTTGGGGAAACATATTAAATAAGGTACCAGCCAGCTTCTCCTATTTTTCTGTGTAGTAGCCAGGTTCCAAGGCAGCCCCTGATGACTCTCGTTTCCTAGTACAGCCTGATGTAGTCCTCTTTCCTACAGAATGAAGATGAATAATAGGATATTGCTTCAATGAAAGTGCGTGACTTCCAACGGTAAGGCATGAAAGACACTGTAGCTTCTTTCCTGGTCTCCTTTGGATCAGCTGCCATGTTGTAAGGACACTCAAGCAGTACAAGGGAGGAATGCGCATGGTGAGGGACAAAGGCCTCCTGCCAGCCGTGAAAAAGCGCTATTCTTAGGGGCAGATCTGTCAGTCCTAGTTAAGATCACAGCAACTATAGGTACTTTTTGACTGCAATTTCGAGAGAGACCCTGAGTCAAGTCCACCAAACTAAACTGCTCCTAAACTGCCGATTCACGGAAATCACATTAAATAATAAATATTTACTTCTCCTTTAAGTCAGTAAGCTTTAGGGTAATTTGTTATCCTGTAATAAATAATACATTTTACTTTGGGCCTCCAGATGGCTCAGTGGTAAAGAATCCGCCTGCCAGTGTGGGAGTTGTGGGATTGATCCCTGTGTTGGGAAGATCCCCTGGAGAAGGAAATGACAACCCACTCCAGTATTCTTGCCTGGAAAATTCCATGGACAGAGGAGCCTGGTGGGCACAGGTCATGGGGTCACAAAGAGTTGGACATGACTGAGCATGTGTCATGAACACGAGCACATTTTAATTTTCACTACCAGTGCCATCTGGGTGTAACCAAAGGTAGCCACTAGGAGGAAAGCCTTGTCTATTCAGAAGACTAAAAGTAGAGCCTGAAAGATAGATTAATAGGCTAAAGGAACAAAAGAATCTGGAAAGAGCTGTGGAGAAAAACAAAACAAAGCCAAACCTGTCTTTTCAATAAGTGGAACTAGGTCAATTTGATAATGATGGAAAAAGATTCTTTATCCTTATGTCATGCCATATGTGAAAATTAATCTCAGATCACTCTAAACCCAAATGTGAAAGATGAAATAATAAAACATTTAGAGGAAAACAAAGGAAAATATGTTCATGACTTCTGGGTAGGCAATGATTTCCTGAATACTCAAAATGCACTATGACACGAGAAAAGTGAGCAATTATACAACATTAAACTTAATTTCTGATCATCAAAAGGTACTGCCAAGAGAGTGGGAAGAGATATTTGCAATACATATGTCTCATATTCAGAACACATCTAAAAAAGTGTACAAATTAGCAGAATAAGACCACTCAACAGAAAAATGAGCAGACACTACACAAGTCTGAACAGACACTATACAAAAGAAGATATTCAAGTGGCAATAGACATAAAAAGATCTCAACTTCTTTACTCACTGGAAAATGTAAATCAATAACACCAACAAAACCACCAGAATGTTTATAATGGAAAAGACCAAGAGCAGAAGTATGGTGAAGACTGTGGAGAAACTCTCATGCCCTGTTAGCAGGAATGTGAGTTGGTATAACCACTTTGGAAAACTACGGCAGTGTTTACTCTAGCTGAACACACACCAGAGGGCCTTGTATCTACTCCCAGGTGCCTACCTAAAATAACGCTGTACATTTATTCATTCAGACATATAAAAGTATGTTCACTGCAACATCATTCATAATAGCCAAGATCATGCTTGCCTTTCTGCATTCCTTAGAGCTTGCTATCTATACTCTGAACTGTTTTCATAGCTTCCAAACCAGTTATTCTAATTTAATGCTTATAAATGACTCCAGTTTAATCTTCCAATCAGAGAAAAACTCCAATCACATCATTCCTACTCCCCTATCCAAAAATCTAATGACTCCCTATCACTTGCATAGCAATGTCTAAGTTTTATGGCTTAGTTTTTTTTTTTAAGCTAAAATTTGAAAACAATTTTCAATGTGGTAAAACATAACATAAATTTTTACCACTTAAGCGTATAGTTCTGTGGCATTAAGTATACATACACTGTTATAGTGTCATTGATATTATCCATCTCCAGAACTTTTCCATCTTCCCAACTGAAATTCTCTACCCATGAAACATAAACTCATTCCTCCCTACACCCAATTCCTGAAAACCACTATTAGACTTTCTGTATCTTTGAATCTAACTACTCATACATTTGGAATCACGTAATATTTGTCCTTTTGTGATTGGCTTCTTTCAACTTAGCCAATTTGACTTATTTCACTTTATGGCTAATTCCTGGCATAACCCAGTCAGGTAGAAGAAACACCATTAATTCAGACCAACAAAAACTCAACCAAGGGGCACAAGTGCAGAGGAACAAGGAGAGCAATGAGAATGAGACAGTGAGATAAGAAGAGAGTAAGATAGATGATTCAGAGTGTGATAAGCAAAGCTTGCGTTTAGGGTAAAAGACTGAAATTAGGGTAAAAAGACTCTTGCTCTACAGTCTTGGACAAACTTAACATCTCCTAAGCCTTAATAACCAAATATATAAAAGGAGAAATAACAAAATTAATAATATTGACTTGAGAATTAAATATGGTTATTAAGTGTGAAGGCAGCTAGGACCAGACTGCATGCCACACGCCAAGAACATAGTTACTGAATCGAAAGCAGCCCAAGGATATTCTGAGATCATGTAACTGGCAAAAGAGTTATCACTATGAACGAGTCCCAGATTTCCAACTTATTTTTTTCACCAGTAAGAGGCATTATTTTGTCCTTTGTCTTGCCCCATACCACTGAATTTCAGTTAGAAGTATCAGGATTCTTCCAGTCTGTTGGATTCAAAATCATCTACTTCCAATTCAATTCTTCTTGCTACTTAACTGTTCCTGACAAGTCAATAGTTATATTCACTAAAACAAGCACAAATTCTCTGAAATGCTTTGAGGGATAAAGAAAGAAGGCAAGACCCAAACATTCCTTTCAAGTAACTTCAATGTTTACAACAATGTAGGGAGGTAAGACATGATCACATATCCCTAAAACAAAAAGCAGATTTTTATAGGCAACATAAAAGGAAATACAATATGATGTGGGACCACTGAACAGAGAACCAAACCTTTAGGAATGGGCAGGAGAGGGAGAGAGAGAAAGAGAAATGAATGTGAATGAATATGAACTGAAGAAGGTAGGGATTGATATATGGTTTTTGGAAGGAAGGCAAAAAGGTCAGTTCTTACAGAGCACATAATATGACCAAGACCTGGGTATGGGAAAATATAAGACAGGTTCAGAGAACAGGGAATAGTCTTCTCTAAATGTGGAAAAGAAGGAAGAAAGGAAGAGTTTGGTGGTCCTGGAAAAGTCAACACCATCCTACAGATTTTTAAAAATTTAGCTTTTAATTGGCACATCCTACACATTTTTAATCTTTCCTTTATTGATAAACGGGAGTCACTGAAGTGAACAGATCAGCAGAGAAATGATTACTACTACTGGCAGAATGAGGAAGACCAACAAGAGAAAGGAAAAACAAGAGGTAGGAAAACTGAGAAGTTGTTGCAACAGCCTGCAATAGTGAGAGACGATGGCAGAGGGACAAGAGCAAAGAAGACAACGCAAGTCACTTTACTCAAAGACAGGGCTTAAAGAACTACGTGGCGTCAGGGTCCACGTTCAAGAAAGAACCTTCCATTTGCATCAGTGATTTAGAGAACACCAGCACCATCTATGTTGAAACAGAAGTGACTGTTTTCCTTTTGTACCCAAATTCAGTAAAACAAAACAAAACTGTTTCACAACCACCCAGACCACAGACGTGCACTGTGGGTACACATGGCCCAGAAGTTGCACCTTTCTGGCTTTAAGTGGAAAACTCGTATCCCACATGAACCTGTCTCTGTTCTTCAGATTAGATCCCAAGATCTCTAACCATGTAGTATGCAGCCCATCACTTCTTTGTATTGAACTTGGCACCTAGAATACTTAGAGGGATCTCAATTTAGCTTTACACTGGCCAGATCGCACAGGAGCACTGTGCTCAGTTTTGGTGGTGTGAAGGATCTTGAAATACAATGGCACCAGGATTTAGTGAGGTTCGGACCAGAGTCATGATTGTCGTCTTCTGAGATACAAGGAGCTGACGCACAGAAGAACAATTTGATGTGTTTTGGGTCAGCTAGGGTCAGCTGATGCACAGCAGAACAATTTGATGTGTTTTGGGTGATCCCACATACTAAAGCTCAACTAGGGTCAGCAGGGGCATGCCACACAAAAGTAGATATATTTTTTTTACTCACTGTAAATAAGAATTTTCTAAAAGAGTGGTCCAGAGCAGGTCCTTTGGAAACTGAAGAACTACTCAGCATCAGAGATACTAAAGAGGAGTTAGCCTAGAGCAGGGTTAGCAAACTTTCTCTGTAAAGAGCAGAGAGTAAATATTTTAAGCCTCACAGACCAGACATTCTCTCACAACTACTCAGATCTACAGGGCCATGGAAGAAGTCATATAGACAATTTGTAAGCAAATAAGAGTGGCTGTGGTCCAATACAACTATTTAGAAAAAGAGGTGGTGGGCAAGATTCACTCGCTGTCCCCTGACCCACCTAGAGGGAGGGAGGGAGATTCAAGCAGTGGATCAGTAAACAGAAAGGGACTAAGGTCTCTTCCAACCTGGAGTGCCGTATACATTTTTAACCAAGAAAATGTGACATGGTAACACATCATTTAATCAGATTGTTCAGATTCTTGGAACTGAGGGATATGTTCTTCCCCCAAACCAAGTATTAACTAGAACTCCCTTAGTTTCAGCCTTGACAGGTGAAAATATTTCTGAAACTCTAGAATCTTCTTTGCCTTAGGTAGTCTACCCAAGATAACAGAACTGATGACTAAGGACTTCTCAGAGCCTCAAACCATTTTTCCAAATACCAAATCTCACATGCCTTGTGGCTAAAGTTGTAGAAGGGTCAAGGCATTTCTTGGAAGAGGGTTTTGTGTAACTCCTGGAAATGGGCGTGTCCTTTCAACTTCCCTCTTTCTGATGAGAGTAAAGCGAGAAAAACTGCCAACAAACCAGGAGAACCCTGTTAAGTGAGAATTATAATTAATTAATTAGAATCTAGCTGAGGTTACTGGTTGATATCAACAAAATAAACTTATTAGTCAGGGACATTAAAAAAAATACATCTTCAAAAAGGTCTTTGCTTTAAACACAGTATAGAACAGACTCGTGGACTCTGTGGAAGAGGGCAAGGGTGGGATGATATGGGAGAATGGCATTGAAACATGTTAATTACCATATGTGAAATCAATCGCCAGCCCAGGATTGATGCTCGGGGCTGGTGCACCGAGATGTCCCAGGGGGAGGGAATCAGGAGGGAGGAGGGAGGGGGGTTCTGGAGGGGGAGCATATGTAAACCCATGGCGGTTTCATGTCATTGTATGGCAAAACCAACACAATAAAGTAAAGAAAATTTTAAAATAAAAAAAAAAATACATTCTACCTCCCCCCCCCAAAAAAATCTTGAAAATACACACACACAAAAAAAAACAAAGACCTTAAAAAACCTTTTAAAAAATAAAAAAAATGAAACCAAGGGGAAATATTGTAAAAAAACAAAACAAAACAAAACAAAACCCACCTATAACACATGCACACAGTCATCACTCACTTGTAGCTCTCCCTTGGTGAAACTCCCAAGTGGTGATATGATTTGAGTTCCAGCTCAAATGGTCACAAAGGGAGAAGAATTTGATCTGACTTTTGAGTACATGATACACAACTATATCCCAGCACACAGTGGCATGAAGAACAGTAGATCACACTTATGCTCATAACAGTTAAGAGCAAACAGTAAGAGTCCAGCGGATCCCAGAACAGTCACACATTTCTGGAGGAACATTTCCTGAGAAAGAAGCTCCGTGCGATCCTTCCTCTAGGCATCCTTCAAATACTCTGGACCATGGTGACTTTACACTCTGGGGAAGGAAAAAAGGCACCTGCTGAGCTCCTGCTACATTCCATGTGCTTTCTATCCATTGTCACATTTAATCCTCAAGCCTGTGCTACAAGGCAAATCCTTTTTTACAGGTGAGGAAAAAGAAGTTTATCGAATTTAAACAATTTGCAGAGATAACAGCCCCAATCATCTGGTTCAGTGGGTCAGGACACAGGCCCAGAAAGAGAACGAGAAGCTAATGCAGATGAAGTGCTGACTATATTTTGAGAAACACTGGCCACAGAGTTTAAGAAAGGTCAAGTTCACAGTCAGTAGGTGATGGCTATAGAGGGGTTCAAAAGAATCTAGGTCTCAGCTCTTAGTCCAAAGTTATTTCCAGTCCTCAAGTCCAAATGCCCTAGGATCACATATGCTCCCAACTCATTCATCTGAGTAATAACGTTTCTGACTCGAATGAACCTTCTTTGCTTCTTGGGCACAGAATGAACTTTACCTTACCATAAGATGGGTCGATTCAGAGGTCTGGGCTTTTTTATCTCCAAAATTTAGCACAGTGCTTGATAAACATTATGCACTATATAACTCTCCAATGAAAGATACACCAAAGGAAAAAAAAAAAGGAAAGAATGTCTATTTGCCCCTTCTTTTGGTGAAAACAAACAAAACCTCTCAGTTCTATAGTATGCTAATTAAAACTTCTAGGATTCTAACCTGGAGAAGGAAATGGCAACCCATTCCAGTATTCTTGCCTGGAGAATCCCGTGGACAGAGGCGCCTGGGGGGCTGCTGTCCATGGGGTCGCACAGAGTTGGACATGACTGAAGCGACTTAGCAGCAGCAGCAGGATTCTAACCATCTCTCTCCTGGGTGAGATGGTTCACAAGACACCATACACACAAAAGACAGCATGGAAAAACACACGGCTTCGATGTGAATCTGACTCCAGCTTCCAGGGTTAGATCATGGGAACCTAAGTTACACTAGTTAGTACATTTCATCCAGTGATTGGTTCAGCGATGACCATGTGCTCCAACCCAGCTCAGACATTAAGATTCAGCTCTAGGGCTTTGTGTTATTCAGAGTGGGTGTTCTCTCTCACTGGTGAGAAGGTTGGGGTGACAGGAACCTGAAGTTGCAGTGACCACCCTTCGGAGTCTAAGAACAACCAAGACAGAGAGAGCAGAGTGAAATGGACATGGGTTAAATGTGAGTTCTAAATCAAGATGATTTGGAAGCCAGGTTTCCCTTCTTGGCTTAGGTGACTCAACAGACTCTTTTATCACTTCAGGCAATATAGGGCACTAGCTAATCAACATAGGTTTTAAGCATGTGAACTATTCTGGGATCCAGAACCAGTTTGTTATCAAAGTGTCAACTCAGGGGTCCTTTCCACACGCTCTTGTCAAATTCATTATTCAATCTTCCTTCACTTTCAATTTCTTTTCCACTAGTATTTACTCCCCTTCCCCTTCCAGTCATTCAATCAACATTTATTAAATGCTGATAAATGTTAGTACTTACTAGCGCCAGCTAGCTCCTTTAAGATCCCATGATCTACGGAAAGGCCAGGCAGGTACAATGCACGGGGAACTGTGGGCTGAGGTCAGGGCTCCAACACAGGGGATGAGCAGAGCGCACTCTGCTTGGACGGGTCATGGAATGTTGTAGAGCACAAGTGACACCTGGACTGGGTTTCAAAGGATGAGAGGAGTTTTGCTCACTCTCTCCAGTAAAAAAAAAGATACTGCAGGAGGAACTTTTCAGGAAAAGAGAATAATACAAGTATAGTTAAGTCTCATTATTCACCATAGTTATGGTCTATAAAGTCACCACAAACCCTGAATTAGCGAATACTGAATCATTTCTCCTTGAGGAAATTCAACGGTTAGGTTCCTGCCAGCCTCTGGCCACATTATCTTCACTTAATCCATATATAATCTTGTTTTATGTTTGTTTCTGTGTAAAGACACCTTATTTAACACATACCGCTTATTCATTAATGTTGAACTCGTGGCTAATAGGACTGCAATTTAAGTCTGATGAGTACCTAATACGTGTTTTCTCCATAAGGCACATGACGATCTTCTCGTGCTTAGGACTCTGGACAGAGTTCAGCACTCTGTTTGGGAGGCATTTTATTTTGGTTTAATTAATCAATTTTTTTTTTTTTTGCTAAGTAACTCACATTTCTTTTTTAACATTTGAGTGTAGTTGCGTCACAATGTTTTGTAAGCTTCTGCTGTAAAGCTAAGTGAATCAGTCACACATATACACACATTCCCTTTTTCTTGGGCTTCCTTCCCATTTAGGTTACCACCGAGCACTGAGTAGAGTTCTCTATGCCATACAGGAGGTTCTCATTAGTTACCTATTTTATACATAGCAGTGTGTATACATAGTGAGTATGTGTGTGTGTAAGCCACTCCGAGTCTGGAGGAGGCATTTTAAATAGTAAAATCATCAAACAAAAAAGGCACAAAAATGTGAATAAAAATGGCATTAAGAGGAAAATGCGTTAAAGTTATGTCTTTGAAGCGGATGAAGGATTAAAAAGTAGCATGGAAAGGTGACCACTGAAAGGAAGGCTACAAGAGTGATTTGCGACTGCTTTAAGTAGGGTTTCACATGCTGGGTTTTACGTATTTCCTGTAGGTCAATCATTCTCAATATAAATTTTGATATAAAATTAACAATTTCAGGGACCTCTCCAGTGGTCAGGACTCCACCTTCCAGTGCAGGGGTGTAGGTTCAATCCCTGTTGGGGAACTAAAACCCCATATGCCTCCTAGCCAAAAATCCAAAACATAAAACAGAAGAAATACTGTAACAAATTCAAAAAAAGACTTTAAAAATGGTCCATGTTAAAAAAAAAAAATCTTAAAAAAAAGTTTGAGAATTCCCCCATAGAACAATAAATACATTTTGTGTGCATACTCAGTCATGTTCAACTCTTTGCAACCCTATGGACTACAGCCTACTAGGCTCCTCTGTCCATAGAATTTTTCGGCGAAGACTGGAGTGGGTTGCCATTTCCTACTCCAGGGGATCTTCGTGACCCAGTGACCAAACCCACATCTCTTGCATCTCCTGCATTGGCAGGTGGATTCTTTACCAGTGAGCCACAAAGGAACCCCAATATACATTTTAGTATTTATTAGTAAACAAAAACCACTAGGAATTCATTAACTCAATTATTTTACTAATCACAATATCTACGTATTTTTTTAAAACTACAGACATGTAAAACATTTATGCATTGCATAAATAATGCTTGGTGTCAGAGAATGTGTGTTTTCAAGGACCCACTCCATCGTGATGGAATCACTGTCATGTGCCTACAGAGCATCCAGGCAGAGGGGACAACATGCGCCAAAGCCCTGAGGAGAGACAAAACTTGGCCATGGGAGGACCTGACAGGTCACGGCTGGAGCAGAGACAACAGTGGAAACTATCAGGAGGACAGGGCAGGGACAGAGCATAATGAAGACTTGGAGGTCATTTATCATTTTAAATAGAACAAGACTGGAACTTTCCCTGGTGGTCTGGCCAAGACTCTGTGCTCCCAATGCAGGGGGCCTGGGTTTGATCCCTGCTCAGGGAACTAGATCCCACGTGCTGCAGCTAGAAGTTCACATGCTGCAACGAAAGATCCATGTGCCATAACCAAGACCCAGTGCAGTCAAATAATAAAGAAAGAAATATATATATTAAGGGAAAAAAAAGAAGACTTAAACACAATGCAACAAGATCCCTCAATGGCATATTAAGTAAACCGATACATGAGAACTGAGGAAACAAGAACAACGTGGTATGATCCGACTTATATCAAAAACTCTGCATGTTTAAGGATTCATATATGTGAACACCATCTTGTATATGCGTGTGCACATATGGTTTACATATACAGTATACACCTGCACACTCACACACAGTGTCTTACAAATGCTCAGAAAAACATTCCAAACTGTTACCAGTGGGTTCTTGGGGGAGGAGAATGGGTATTTAAGAGATTAAGGGAACTTTCACACCCTAATCCATATACTTCTGTGTTTTAAATAAACAGACAGGAGACCACTGGATGGATTTTCATTTTTTTCATGTTTTACATTTCTTAAAGATCATTCCGGCTTGTAGCAAATGAAGGGCAGGGTGGAAAGAGCATGAGTAGGGAGCTCAGACAGACAACTGGCGTCTGGATCAGGACAGTGGCAAAGAATGTATACTTTCAAGATACATTTCAGAGGCTGAAATGGCGGACTCTGGTGATGGACTGAATATGGGGGATATGAGAGAAGGAAGAACAAAGGAAGTCTCTGAGACTTATAGCTTGAGCAAGCAGGCTTTGTGTCATGACTTATGGGGGAGAAGGGACCCACAGCCACAATTCTCTGACCTCTCACAGTGCATTCTATCCATTCTGTTTCTGCTGCATCCTATACAAAGGAGTAAAATGAACTTGACATGTGTGACAGGGAGAGGGTCACAATCTGGGAAACCAAAGAGCCTTGTATCAGTGATTACACTGACTGAATTCTACGAGATTGATTCCCTAAAGACCAGGTCAGTCTTTCGGCAGAGGACTCAGGGAATCCATTAGTGAAATTACCTCTCCCATTGAGAAAACAGCAAATCATTGCCAACCCTTTGCATTTTGGAGGAACAAAGGTCATTTCATTGAAGGGTTTCCCTTTCACGTTCTTCAATGTTCTGATCTGTTGTATTTAACGCTTTGAATTAAGTGAAAGTTGCAAAGATGAGGAAAGGGTAGATAAATAAGGCCCACTAGTATAGTTAAACTGTTTCCTTTCCTCTAGGACAAAGGCTTCTCTCATGCATCTCCCCAGTTCCAAGTAAGAGAGAGCAGAAGACTTCACAGGTTTCTGCTTCTCTAAAGACCTGGTTTCGTGCTTTCTTAAGTGACAGTGGTATTTAAAACTCTCCTGTGTGTCAGGATCACTGAGACACCTGTTCACAGGTAGATGTTTCCGGGTCCTAGTCTCAACAGAGTCAGGCTCAGTAGGTCTAGAGTGCAGTCCAGGGACACAAACTCCACGTGACTCTATTAAACAATGCCCAAGGACCCCAATTTGAGAAGCCCGGCACTCCACTGTTCACGATAGTTGATTAAATGTGGTTATCATTTAGTGAGCTACACTGCAGAAAGAAGCGGATCATGGAGCTCTGGGTTATACTTTTAACTCTGTCTCCAGTCAGTTAGCTGGGCATGGAGAGAACACTTTTATGCTCTGAGTCATGGTTTCCCCATTAATGAAGCACAAGTGTTGACTTTCTGGATCTCAACTTACCCCCAGTTTCTGACATTTTAAGACCCCAGGAAGAGAGAAAGGGTTGGAAATGTCAAGTAGGGCTTCCTACTTGTACCAGAGTGACTCTCCCCGAGGTACTCGGACTGTGAATATACAAGAATAAGAGCATAAGATCCAGTGCTTTCTGGAACTGGCTGGTTATAAGCAAACATGGAAAAGCTACTCATAAGGTACAAGATGAACCAGGCATGGGGCCCTCCTGGAGCCTGGTTTCTGTTTCCTAATGGCAGCACTCAATATAAAAGCAGGGAAGTAATTCAAAGCGTGGAAGGAGAGACTGAACCCAATTTCAAAGATTAACCCAGGTGTTCAAATAAATGCCCTGTCTGCCTGCTGGGAGCCCTCATTTACATCAATCCAGCTGCCTGAACTATGTATGCCTGAAAAAACATTCTCATACAGAGACTCCCCTATGGCTTCCATGTGATTTATTGGAAAGGCTTTTGTTTAATTTATAAGTCAGTATACACCATTAGAAGAATGACCTCTGGAGCTAATGTTTCTTTTTGTTTCCCCCCTTGTTTTATATTGACATTACAGAGGTATATAATTTATATGCAATAAAATTCACCGATTTTAAGAGTTCAGGCCGATGGGTTGTGATGAATGTATACACCATATAACTACCATCACAATCAAGACAGGACACTTCCATCAGCCCAAGGATCTGTCTTCTCTAGAGTATCATAGTAATGGGACCACACAGTAAGTTTTCTTTTGTGCCTGGCTTCTTACGCACACCATAAAGTTTTATGACTCACCTAGACTGTTGCATGAATCAGTTTGCTGATTTTAACTGCTGATAGTATAACATCTTATGGAATTACCATATTTGTTTATCCATTCACCTGTTAATGGACAGTTACATTGCATCCAGTTTGGGGCCACTGCGAATAAAGCAGCCAGGAATAATCACGCGTAAGCCTTTTTGTGAAAATGTCCATTCTCTTAGGTAAATACCTATAAGTGGAATGGCTGGGTCACATGGTAAGTATACACTTAATTTTATAAGAAAATGTTGTCCAGTTTTCAGTTCACACTAGCAATTTGTGAGCATTCTAGTTTTCCACAACACTTAGCCATCAGAGCCAATCTAGTGGGTAAGGAGTGGTATCTTGTTGTGGTTTTAATTTGCATTTCCCTGATGACTAATGATGCTGAGCATTTTCCATGTGCTTACTGGTTGTTTATCTTCTTTTGTGATGTCTGTTCAAATC
This sequence comes from Antilocapra americana, assembly GCA_007570785.1. Classification (NCBI taxonomy): domain Eukaryota; kingdom Metazoa; phylum Chordata; class Mammalia; order Artiodactyla; family Antilocapridae; genus Antilocapra; species Antilocapra americana. Next base: position 7,879,470 of record ML661325.1, read on the forward strand.
TTTTGCCCATTTTTAAATTCACTTTTTGTTTTATTATTGAGTTTTAAGAGTTCTTTATAAATATTTTGGTTATGGTCCTTTGTCAGATATATGTATTGAGAATATTTTCTCCCAGTTTATGACTTTTTATTTTTTATTTTTAAATAGTGTCTTTTAAAGAGCAAATGTCTTTAATTTTGTTCAATTTATCATTTTTTAAGTAGCTGAGGCTTTTTTGTGTCTTTTATTTCTTACTTAAGAAAGTCCTATCTCAAGGTCAGAAAGATTTTCTGCTTCATTTTCTTGTAGAAGTTTTATAATTTTAGTTTTTATGTTTAGGTCTATGATCCACTTTGGGTCAGAGTGAGGTAAGGGTCATGGTCCATGTCTTTCCACATGAATATATAGCTGTTCAAGCGGTGTTTGCTGCAAAGAAATATCCTTTCTTTATCAAGCTGCCTGAAGTATAAATGACACAAAACTTAAAATCTTTAAAGTATACTTGATATACGTGACAGTGAAAGTCACTCAGGTGTGCCCAACTCTCTGACATGGTGTGAACTGTAGCCTGTCAGGCTCCTTTGTCCGTAAGGATTCTCTGGGCCAGAATACTGCATGGATAGTCGTTCCCTTCTCCAGAAGGGATTGAACCCAGGTTTCATTGAACCCAACCCAGGGATCGAACCCAACCCAGGGATCGAACCCAACCCAGGGATCGAACCCAGGTCTCCCACATTGCGGGCAGATTCTTTACTATCTGAGCCACCAGGGAAGTCCTTGATATACATGGGGACCTGATAAATATATATATCCTATCTCTTAATTTGCAAAAATTTCCTAGAAGTGGTCTACAACAACTTATATTTACTTTAAGATGTGAGGTCGTTAACAGATGGGAGAGATGGGAGTTGAATGAATCCTGAATGTTGTACAGAGCATTTCATAGGGAAGGGGAAGTGACACACTGGGGCTCTGGTACCCTGAAGTCTTATTACTTCACAAGCTACTGTTGGCCACTTAGCTGATTCAGAGCTGTCTCTAGGTGTGGAAGTGCATACTGACCACTTTAGGAAATAGAAGAACCAGGATCTTTTCATCTTAAGAAGTAGAAACCACTCATTCCATTTATTTCTAGGTATCCTCTCTTCCTGCATCTGTGTGAACAACGCAACTGAATAAATATCAGGATCGAAAATTCAGCTCTCAGATAATTTTCCAACTTGAGGCAACCCAACTCTGTGATATAGGGTCCTCTGGGGACCCTAGACTCTCCCAGAGTCTCAGTCTCTTCCATGACTTCAGGACAAAAGTTTGCAGGTTCCTCAAGCATGTCCCAGGCTCAACCCTGGTTCCTTTCTAAATAGAACTCTGTGATTGAAACCAACCATTTCTGACCTTAACCCTTCTCTGAGAAAATAACGTTCCATTGTAGCAGTCAAAAATACAGAAGCGAGTCTAGCAGTTTAACATCTAGACTGCATATTCCTCTATTAAAAACCTTACACCTATTCACAATGCCTGACCTCTACAGAAATTTGGCACTTTATTTTTGTTAGAACCTTCAACTTTTACTGTATCCTACACTGAAATGAGCTTTCCATAAACCTGGATATAACATGAGTCATTAATCTCAATAAATCAATCTCAACCGAATAAAAACCTACACACTTTCTAAAATATCAACACAGAGTGAAATTAGACTAGAAAATTTCTCTAAAAGGATCATAAGCAAGCAGCCTTTGGTTTATAATAGCTCCAAGTTTCATCACAAACATTATTCACGTTACTTCAGATGCAGAAGTATTTTGTAAGCTTCTTGAAGGCAGAGAGAGAAAAGATGCATGGTACAGTGGAAACTAAACAGGACTTATAATCTGAAGATGTAGGTTCAAAGTCCTGGCATCACCTGCTAGTTGTGTGACCCTAACTAACCTCTGCAAGCCTTAGTTTTCTTGCCGGTAAAACAGAACAAAAGCCACCTACTTAACATGGTTATGAAGAGAAAAAAAATAAGGCAAGGTTTATGTTTGTAAATGCTATGTACAGATACAAGCCTTATCTTCTAATTGTTTGGAACATGTGCTCATTATCTCTGTATTTGGCCATGATTCAGTGCAAGAGACCATAGTAGGTAAAAGAGCATCGCCTGATGTCTATGTAGGAGACATAAGTGGCCAGTGAAATCACACACTCTTAAGAGAAGTTAGGTACGGCACCCATATGTAAACTCCTAATTTTGAAAAGTTAACTTTCCATCTCGGTCACTTAGGACGCTTAGTGAACACCGCCAACTCTCACAGGCACCTGCAGTCCTGGATGTACATCCTTTACCCTTTTCCGTACACGAAGCTGCAGCTGTAATGCATGGCCCAAGACTCAAGACGAGTGGTGGTTGAATGCTACATGTTCTAAGCCACGGGCCTTCTTGGCTAACTTAGATTTGTCACTATTAATATCTGGGTTTCTATTAATACGCTCCCTTTCCCTGTGAGCTAATTTAAATCTGTTCTGTAAAGCTATTCTTAAACCACCCATTCTGGAGCCTGGGCCTGGATCCCAACTACAGATCATAACTCTCCATTTTGGCTTTTCTACTTGCAGAAATATTAATAATAGGAATTTTTCCCCAACTGATTCTCAGAGAAGAGGTGGAGCTCTGTTGGAATTTTGGGAGGGACAAGTTTTTGTTATGTAAGACTGTTCCATGCCACACACACACACACACACACACACACACACACACACATTTCCACATCCCAGAGGGTGTGGTACTGCCGCTGGCTGAAAGCCACTACAGACTGATACCTACCTGTCTCTGCCACCTTGATCCCTGTCGACTTTAGTCTCTTCTCAAGGTAGAGTGAGGACTGGGGACGACCCCCTCTACGTCTTGAGAAAAGAAGGTTCTTAGCTTCTCCAGAGCTCCCATCTTTGTGGAGAGACAGATTAAGGCTCTGATACAAGATCTCCTGAGGATTGGGTGCTGAGACCAACTCAAAGTCACTGTTGCTCTACTGAGACAGTTCTAACCAACACAGGTTTTTATTCTCTTCAAGTCACATGAGGGTTGAGGGGCGGGGAGGCTCAGATAATGGGGTGCATGCTAAGTCGCTTCAGTCGTGTCCAACTCTTTGTGACCCCAAGGACTGTAGCCCACCAGGCTCCTCTGTCCATGAGGATTCTACAGGTAAGAATACTGGAGTGGGTTGCCATACCTTCCTCCAATGGATCTTCCTGACCCAGGGATCAAATCCACATCTCTTATGTCTCCTGCATTGGCAGGAGGTTTTTTTTTTTTTTTTTACCATCTAGCACCACCTGGGAAGCTCCCAGGAAATGGGGAGTGACTGCTAATGAGTCAACGAGTATGGGACTCAGGGAGAGGGGGTCACCAGACAGAGAATGGTGGGTCCTCAGAGAGGTTCCTCCCATAGCCCAATCACAGAAGTCAGCTTTGTGCCGTGCTGCAAATGACTAAGAATACAGACTTCCTTACCAACTCCAGGCTTGGAAACAATTCTTTTTCCATGTCTACAAGGCAGAAGGTTATGCATTAATAAGATGCCCTGAACCCACTGAACGCCACAATCAAATGAATGTCCCTGGTGTTTAATGTAAGCTCTGAGCCAGGCTGTCCCATGGAGGAGGAAAAGGAAAGTGGAAAGGGTAGATCATTTCCCTATAGTTCTTTAGTAAGTAAATACAGAAAGGCCAGCCTCTGCAGCTGAGGGGAGAGGGAGGAGGTTGAGGCGGTGGGAAGACGCTGCACTCTGGGGTAAACTGCAGTCGATGAGGGATCGTTTCCCAGAACCAAGTCAGAAGTGAGTTCAGGCAAGTGTGGCTGCCAATGCTGCTTTGAACATCTCAGAAGGGAGGATGGATTTATCAGGAGTGAAAAAGATGAGCTCTCTGGGAGTCACAGAAAATAATGACAAGTCGAACACTAGGCCTCCTCCTCCTACCAAACGCAAAGACTGCTCTGATGAGAAGTCCAAGGATCGCTCTAAAAAAAGGGGGGGCCTCCAAAGAGGCAAGCGAGAAGGTTGGCGGCGGGGACAGAACTCGTAAGAGGCACAGCGCTGCCAGTGGGAGCGGCAGCACCAGCTCTCTCTCCTCCAGCTGTTCTTCCGTCCTGAGCTGCTCAGCAAGTTCCAGCACACCCCCAGCCCCAGCGCCAGCAGCTCTGTGGCACCCGAGTGGCCCTCCTTCCCGGCGTAGACAGGACAGCGGAAGGCATTCCCGTTCCAAATCGAAACCACCTAAGGGAGATGGAAAGGACAGGAAAAGGGAGCCACCAAGGAGCACACCAGGAGGCTGACCAGGAATGCGCCCAGGGATCACGTCGGGATGATCCTCTCCAGCTTCGGGAAAATAAAAATGACTGACATGCCTCCAGAAAGGATGCTCCCTCATCGGTTTAAAGGCTACGCCTGGGTGCAGTTTTGAGGCTCCAGACAAAGCCCAGAAGACACTGAAGCACACGGACGGAGGACAAACGTGCGGCCGGGAGGATCGCTGCCACCACTGGCCTGCACCCCCTCAGCCCTGCCAGGAGAATGCTGCCTCTGCCTCCCAGGTGCAGAAGGTCACGGTCTCCTCGGGAACACCGGTCCCTGTGCGTGGTGATCCTACCCACCACCTCGCTGCCACGACACGAGCCACTCCAGGTCCGACTCTGCCCCGACAAGCAGGGTTGCTGAAGCTCTGGCCCTGTGACTCACGTCCCATCCGACTCACGTTTGTCACTTTTCCAGCCAAAGGAGGATCGGTAGGAAAGAAATCCCTCATTTGGGGTGGCTTCAAAGGTATGGGCAGCAACCAACACATTTCTCCTGGCGGCAGAGCTCCGGCTGCCGAAAGGTTGTTGGTTTGGGGTCCTGCCTATTAAGATGCCCTGTTAAGTTTTCTGGCTGGCCAGCTCCCACGCTTCTGGTGCCCGAGACTCAGCTTAGCGGCAAAGCCAGCAGGGATGAGCAGAGCGCTCCAGGTGGTGGTCCAACCCCAGCCTGGGAGCGGGTTTTCCATCCCGCAGATGACCTGGGGCCAATCTGGTGGCCCAGTCAGGCCCTAGCCTGGGGGTCTGCAGGGTCCCTCAGGAAAGAGTGTTTTTACACAGCTGCCCTTCCAGTTAGCCTGGCCCTGCTCCCCTGCGTGAGTCCTCTCCTGACCTCACTAGGGTCAAATATCCAGTTATCTGCCCCAAAATGTCCATGTGTCTTTTCACACGTACTCATGCATGTGCATGCATGCACACATACCCCATAGCTCCCTTTCTCTCTCTCAAAATGGTGAGTGAGCCGAGAGCCAGCTCTGCCTCGTCGTCACGGAACCCCTGTGGTGCTCGTGTCCGGGGCGGTCACACAGGTTACCTCGGCAGCCTTTCTGGCTTTCATCGTAGAGTCAGTACTATAAATTTCCTGTTCTGAGTTTTACAACTTTGTAGCATTTTAGATAATACTGTGTTTGCACTTTACTGTATAGAATAAAAGGGCTGTGCTTAATAAACCTAGGATTAGAGTGCAAAAACAAGATAACACGGGAAAGGCAGGAGGGAGATTGTTTTGTGCTTTCTCTAAGCTTTGGGGTGTTCAGCTTAAGAATAATAACTAAATTCATTTACTCTATGTCAGGTACTGAAATGTGCACTTTATTATATATATATTTGATCCTTATAACCATCCTATGAGTAGTTACTATTTCTGATCCCATTTTCAAGGTGAAGAAACTGGGGTATGAAGCAGCTAAGTAAACTTAAGAATAGATAAAAACCTATGAAGTGTTAAAGCCAGGATTTCTGACTCTGTCTTCTGGGCCCTTCTGGCTAATAACCAAGGCTGCTTCTCTTAAACTCAGATCTTAGCTAGAGATGCCTGCAACTTTTTTAGATCTGAAGTATTAAGACTCTCAGTGAGCATGGCAGAAGCTGGAACTGAAAATAAGACATTCTGTGGTGGCTTAGTCTCTAAGTCATGTCCAACTCTTTGCAACCCCATGGACTGCAACCCGCCAGGCTCCTCTGTCCACGGAGATTCTCCAGGCAAGAATACTGGAGTGGGCTGCCATTCCCTTCTCCAGGGGATCTTTCTGACCCAAGAATTTAACCTGGGTCTCCTGCGTTGCAATAATACACTGCTCTGCGTTGAATCCGTCCTTTCTGGCTGTGCTGGGTCTTGGCTGCCAGGTGTAGGCTCTTCGCTGCGGCAGTGGGCTCTTCAGCTCGGCTTGCAGGATCTTGATGTGCAGCACACGGGCTCTCAGTGGTGGCATGCAGGTTCTAGTTCCCTGACCAGGGATCGAACACGGGCTCCCTGCACTGGGAGTACTAAGTGTTCGCCACTGGACCACCAGGGATGTCCCTATGTTGAATCTTATAACTAGAGAAGCTTTCAGTGGTGATTTGTCAGGAAAACGGGGTTCAATCCCTAGTCTATCTTTTATTGTGTAATCCTAGCAAAGTGCCATGATCTCTCAAAGACTCATGAAGAAAGTATCACTTGCTCTGTTTATCTCATGGAGTTACAATGTTTATCTCAGGAGGTTGCAAAGAAAATCAGATGTGTGTAAGCATTAATGTGTCGGCTTTGGGACCACTTTGAAGATTTTTTTTTTTTTAAGTTCTCCAAATGTTTGGATCAATGCAGCTGGCGGATAAACAAAGTGTTACCCACTACAATAAAGCAGACAGTCCTGAGACCAGATCAGAATCTTGGATTGTTGGGAATATTAATAGCCACTCCTGCTTTCTTTATACGTGAGCCCTATGGAAAGCACCTGATGTGACTCCTGTCTGACTCAGGTGCTCAGGGAATGATTCCCTTCCTCGCCCCTTCCCTGCCCCAATCCCTCCCCTAATCCTACCCTGCCGGCTTTGTGCTTTTATCAGTGAATTACAAGGGGCCTGATACTCCAGAGGCTAAGGAATAATCCAGGTACGAAGAGAATAAGAACTGTCCGGGATTCCCCCATCTCAGGATCATGGGGGCTCACAAGCAGCCCCAGCAGCCTTCTTGTGACTCAGCTCCCCATCGCCCAAGCAGGCCGATTCACTTGTTCAGGGCACACCATGGAGTCCTGCCAAATGCAGACAGACTGACTATGGGGCACGTGCCAAGCTACGCTGGGAGCAGGCTCACTACTGCCACAGTCACTACAACAAATGACAACAAAGGCCTCGAGATACAAATTAGCACACATAATAGACTTAATTCAAGAAACACTGAAGCGGCCCTTAGTCGCGTTTTAATTGAACAGCACCGCTTATCACACAAGGGCCCGGCAGCCTCTACAAACTGAAAACAAGATGCTGGCACAGATTAGCTTCTACTATGCTCCATGACCCTACCACCCTAAATTCACTTACTACCACGACGACACACACACATACACACACACAAACAAACAAATGTGAAAGAAATGCCGGGAAGAGAGCAGAGTAACTGAAAAGAACTCACAGGGGGTCTGTGTTCTATTCCAAACTGGATTATTCCTTAGCCTCCAGACTTAGAAGTATCAAGTCCCACGTAATTCGCTCATAAAAGCACACAGCCAGGAGAGAAGTAAAGGAATCATTCACTGAGTGCCTGAGTCAGACAGGAATCACACGAGGAGCTTTACACAGGACTCACACGTGAATAGGAGCGGCTATTACTAGTTCCAACAAACCGAGACAAAACCCCTGTGATGGGACTGGCAAACCTCTTTTCCAAAGTAATAAATACAGTGTTTCAACAGGGACAAACATCAGCTACAGAGACAAACACTAATAGTTAGCATCTGAGCACCTAGACAAGGCACCAGTACTGCGCTAAGCTCTTTACTCATGGGCACTGATTTTCAACACTCACAACCACCTGAGAAGTACATGATACTATCTTCAATTTCCAGATGAACGCACTGAGTTGCTTAAAGTGGTTAAGCATTTTGTCCGGTCCGTCTCCCAGGTTCAAGTTCCACGTCAATCATCTTCTGCCTGTGTGACTTCAGCCAAATCCCTTAGCTCTGTTGGTGGCTCCAGAGGTAAAGGATCCGTCTGCCAAGGCAGGAGACGCAGGCTTGACCCCTGGATTGGGAAGATCCCTTGGCGAAGGAAATGGTAACCCACTCCAGTATTCTTGCCTGAGAAATCCCATGGACAGAGAGCTTGCAGGCTACAGTCCATGGGGCTGCAACGAATCCAGACATGACTTAGGGACTAAGCAACAGTGGCAGCAACACCCCAGCAGTGAATGGGGCAAAGACGGGTCCTCCCTGGCTGACTGCTGCAAGGACTACATGCTACACGGGAGAGTGAAGTATGTACAAAGCATTTCATCTTCTCTTAAGTGGACTGCAGTCAATGGCAGGCAGAGACTATGGCACACGGTCTTTTAAAAACCCTGAAGGTCAGACATAGAGCACATACTGAATGGCTCGTGCATTCGTCATCACTATGAATGAGTAGTTGGTATCAATGCAAGTATGAACACAATGATTATGCGCTCAGGATTACAGAGGAACAAAGTCTGCCTCGTCATCTTTTCAGTGTATTTACTGAGCACCCATTTCTGTGGCTAGCACTGTGCCACCTGCCGTGGAGACACAGGGAGGACTATGAGGTCCTGGGGGAGCCCGGCAGTGCGCTGGAGGGAGGCTGACTGTGGGGAGTAAAGGCGGCAGTGAGAACTGACACACCCCAAGTAGGGGTTCATCATGGCAGGGAAGGAATGACACGAGGAAAACAGGCTGGGACAGATGGTGGAAAAGCTATAAATGATCCTCTAAAAAGAAGTTCAAAAGAATCAGCAAACTGAAGGAGCTACCTTAAGAGAATCAGAGAGGCACAGCCACGCGAGGAAGGAGGGAAAAAAGGACAGGCGGAGAAACTTGTCGTTGAGTCCCTCAGTTGTGTCTGACTCTTTGCGACCCATGGACTGCAGTGTGCCAGGCTTTCTCTGCCCTTCACCATCTTTCGGGGTTTGCTCAAACTCATGCCCGTCGAGTCAGTGATTCCATCCAACCATCTTATCCCCTGTGGCCCCCTGCTCCTCCTGCTCTCCATCTTTCCCAGCATCAAGAGTCTTGTGCAAAATTAAAGCCCACCCCTAAGTTCTGTGTAAGGCTGGCTGCTTCTGCGATTTCTTCCCCTCTCACTCCATTTCTGTCGTCTTCTTAGTTTATACTGACATCATAGAAGTCTTCTCCTTTTATGCCTACGGCCTACCTAGGTTACAAATGGCCCTGATTTTAGAGGGTCTCCAGGCATATTTCAACTTCTGTTTTCTTATCTGTTAGATCTTTATAACATCCCAAGAGTATCATGCACATAAAATGAGGTGTCATGTAACTGTTCAACAAATAGATATCCACATGCGAAAGAAGGAAGATGTAACTTTATACGGTATACAAAAATCAACTAAAAAGGGATTAAAGGCTTAAGCGTAAGACTTAGAACTATAAAACTCTTAGAAGGAAACACACAGGAAAAGCTCTGTGTCGGATCTGGCAATGATTTCTTGGATATAACACCAAAAGCACAGGGAGCCAAAGAAACAAAACAGGTAAACTGAACTACAGAAAAATCACAAACTTCGGCGAATCACAGGACATGGTCACAAGGGTGAAAAGACAACCCAGGCTGGGAAAAAGAATATCTGCACATTATATATCTGATAAGGGCTTAATATCTAGAGTATGTAAAGAACTGTTACAACTCAACAACAGGAAAAACCACCTCAGTTAAAAAAGGGGCAGATGTGAACAGACACTGCTCCAAAGAAGATCTACAAACGGCCAACGTGCACGTGAAAAAATGTTCAACCTTACTAATCATTAAGGAGACGCAAATCAAAACCATAGTGAGATGCCAACACACGTTCACCAGGATGGTTACTATCAAAAAAAAAAAAAAAGAAGAAGAAGAAAACAACAAGTGAGTCAAGGATGTGAAGGAACTGGAACCCGGGTACACTACGGTGGGGTGTGAAGTGGCGCAGCTGCTACCGGAAACCGTTTAGTGGTTCCTTAAAAAGTTAAAAGCAGAATTTCCATATGACCCAGCAATTCCACTTCTGGGTATACACTGAAAAAAGGATTGAAAACAAGGTCTCAAGCACTATTTGCATACCCATGTTCACAGCAGCATTGTTCAAAGTAACCAAAAGGTAAGAGCAATCCACTGTCCATCCATGGATGAACGGAGAAACAAAATGCAGTATATACATACAATCGAATATTATTTGGCCTTGACAGGAAGGAAATTCTGGCACATGCAACAACACGGATGAACCCTGCAAACCGAAATCGCAAAAAGACAACTCCTGTAGAATTCCACAATTCTCACTGAGTTTTGGATTTTTAACCATTAAAAAAAAGAAGAAAAAGGATTAAACTATACTACACTTCCTTTCAGCTGTAAAAATACAAACACACTGAAGGCTAAAAAGATTAAGAACAGGCTAGCAGAAAGGAAACACTTTTGAGCACATATTATGTACAAAATACTGTGATGGGGCTGAGAGATTCATAAATACAAACCTAGAAAAGGCAGGCGATAATTTCTGATTTGAGAGAAGCAAAGGTAGACATCACCACGTTAGGTGTAGGTTACAGGAGAGCATGATTCACTCACTGCTAGGGGAAATCCAGGAAAATCCACCAAAGAGGTGATAATTGAGAGGATATGATCTTTGAGGAGGGATGCGAGGGATTAGTCCGTCAGGTAGAACAGAGGCAGAAGGACCACTGGGAGTCCTTACAGAGAACAGAGGCACTAGCAAGGGCAGAGTCCACCGCAGAGATGGAAGCCAGTCTGGAAAAGCAGTCTGGGACCTGATTGGTAGATACCCAAAAAGTGGGAAAAGGAGCTCGGATTTTATGCTGAAAGCAGTGAGGAAGCACTGACAGCTGAGGCTGGAGAGGACAACATCGGACGTGCGTGTCACAGAGACATCACTCTGGCAACAGTGTACAAGAGGGAAGATTCAGGGAACCAGGAAGCTACTGCAGTGGCACAGACAAGACAGGATAAGGGGAGGCAGTGGCAGAAGAAGAGGGAAGAAAGCGCTCTTTGCCTCACGCAGCTCCCACTGACACAGGCAGGGACAGTGCACGCACTCCAGAAGGCTGGGTCTCACACATCATGGACCCTTAACCACACCCCTACCGTCTGAACGGTTTCTGACTACTTGTGAATGTCTCCAGGTCCAGGGCAAGCACTCAAAGGGAGGAAACTGGCACAAAAGTTAATCTGTTCCAGCTGTGAGGCTACCCCTTCACCCACTTCGGACGAGAAATAATGGAAGGCAGCAATGGAAAAGAGCATCTGGCTGCAGTCAAGACCCACTCCTTCCCGTGCTGGAGCTGCGGCCTCTTCCCTGGGAATCACGACAATCGAGAATGGAGAATCGCTCTTCTCATCCCCTCTCACAGCATTACCCCTGCTACCTCAGCCCCTCACAATGGCGGGGTCTGTGTTATGGTCTCCCTCCATCGCCCCCCTCCCCACCATGGCCCAACGGAGAGGCTGTGCCCCAGGGACCCAGGAGGTTGTGAGCCTCTCAGCCCCTGAACCGTCTGTGAGGGGCAGGACGCTCCCTCAGAAAGGGCTGCCTGAAGGAGCAGATTTATAAAGACTCATCGTTAGCTAGAGTCAATGGGGAAGACTGTCTCCCCTCCCTCTCTGACACTAGCAAAAAAGATTTTCATGACGTTTCCCAGTGGTGGTAAGTGTGTGATTAAACAAACACCCCTGTCCGTTGCTCAAAGCTATTTGCTGATATGATGTATTTGGAAAACAATTTGGCAGTATTTCAAGAGCCTTAAAAATGCACATTCCTTTCTGCCGAATAATTCTCCTTTCTGGCAAGTGACTAAGGGAATAATTCAAAGGAAAGAAAACTGTACACGTGTGAAGACACATACCATCAGAGGCCAAAAAAAAGTGGCATAGTTTCTTTTTTTTTTGAGATTTTTTTCTTCCCATGTCTACTTCTCTGACTTTCCCTTAGGCTTTGTAACGTTGATCTCTGCAAGAGAACCAGATATAACGACTGAAATTGCAACCTCTTACCTGAGTATACAACTTAAAGTAGACACGCTGTAAGAAAATTTACCATGACTAACCAAGCTCAGCAATGAGTTACATTAGAGGCTTTCTATTCATTTTCAAGGCAGGAAATTATTGTTAAAAATTCGTTTAAGGCAATGAATTTATACATTCAGTATTCTACCATGTATTCTTCCAGGCACTCTGCCAGGGGCTGAGGGACTGAGTAAACAATACAGACACGGTCCTTGATCTCAGAGCTGGTGCCCAGCAGAAACGTCAACACGAAACAAGTAACTATAATAAGGCATGATCAATATTATGAAAAAGGGAAACATGGTGTGCTACTGGGATGAACCGCAAGAGTGTCTTATCCTTACTGAAGGGGTCAGAAAAAGCCAGTGGAAGAAGTTAGGGAATTTGGACTTTATCCTCAGGACCAGAGAAGTATTGTAGTTTCCAAAAGAGGAGAGCTTATGGCTGGATTTTTGTTGCGGAAAGATCACTCTGGTTGCCGTGTGAAAAGCTAGAGAAGAGTTAGCTACAGTCAAGCACCATCAACTGGGAGGCTATTACAGTCCCAGTGCGGAGAGGGGGTGGCTTGGGCTACCGTGGGGTAAGGGAGAGAAAGAGGAAGCAACGCAAAGGAGAATTTAACAGCTAGAATCAACTTCCTATTCATTGATGGAATGTGAGGGGTGATATAGAACGACTTCCAGACTTCTGGCCTGAGCCAACTGAATACAGGTTTCCTGGAGCACTAGGAAATTTGGTACTGGGTAGAGGACAGTGAGTATAATTTTAGACATTTACACCTGGAAGGTCTTCAAGATATTTTTGTGGCACTGAGCTGTGTAAGCCAAGGATTCAGTCCTCAAAGTGCATACGTGGGCTGGAAATACAGATTTGGAAGTCATCAGCCTATAGGCCTGGTAACTGAGGCAATGGGAGTGGATATGATCATCCTTGTAAGAAGGGTTTATTGAGCTTAGCACAGTGCCAACTGCTCTGAGACAGGGCAGAGGGGAAGAGCTTCCTCAGATCACCCCTTCCAGGATGCCTTCCCACGATCTTAGTCCGATGGAGATACAACTGACCTCTGTTACTGCTTATACTTCCCGCTCTATGCTATACCACTCGAGAGGTAAGTCTTGGCTGGCTTATCTTGCCTATAGATTGTAAATAAGTTCCCCGCAGGTAGGAACCGCGTCTCACATCTCTTTATTTCCAGCCCACAGCAGTGTCTGGAGCACAGTGTGTGTGTTTAGTAATTGATGTTGTAACAAGGAAATGCAGCACAGATTACACTGCATTTCCTCTAACACCATTTGTTTTATAAACGTTACACAGGAGGAGGGAGAAGACTATATATCTGTTTTATCTAAACTTTTGTTTTTGGACAACTTTTCAAAAGTGCTCCACTTGCTGGGGAAAAAAAAGATATGTTCTTAAACTGTGAAATTATTTCCACCTCCTGTCAAGTCTTTGGATGTGAGCTTATAGTAGGTGCCTGCTACTGAGCTCTGGACAGATCTGCAGCAGTCTTCTATGGCACCTGCCCAAGAGAAGCTCTGTTTCGCAATATTCTTGATCCTGAGTGGTGATTTATTAACACTTATTTATTCATGGTGCTGTGATGGAGGACAGTCTAAGAGACACAGAGCTGGCGTCTGCCCACAAGTGTGCCTGGAATCTCCAACAGCAAAGATGACCAAGAGAGGTTTGGGTAGAAGATACAAATAAAACATTAAGACTAGGTAAGATTAAATACGGACATCCCAATCAGACATAAGAATGAGTACATCAGAGCAGAGGAGAGAAAGGAAAAGAGAATGTTAAGGGAGTATAATGGTTATAAAAAGAGAAGAGCTGGAGGGAAAGCAATGACAAGTTTTTTGGGAGTCTGAGAAAGATAAAAACACAATCAAGAAGCATTGCGGCCTCCACACTGTTAAGGAGGGGAATATCTGAGAGGTTACGGAAGGGGACCAGCTCTGTGCTAAGTGATTTACATGCAGTCTCTCATTATTGACTGCAATCCTATGAGGTAGGAATCCTTCGTCCCATTTTATGGATAGAGTAACTGAGGCGCAGGGAAGTAGAAGAATTTCATACAGATCTCATGACACTCAAGTATTTACAAACCCAAAAGTCTGTAAAGCCTCTGGATAAAATTCTGTAGGGAGGTTGGCCATTTTCACTTATGGTTGTGGCCAGTTAGAATCAAAGTCATCCATTTTACAGCAGTGTGCTGGAGCCAGCTTCTATCGGCTCATGAAAGCTGACTATTAAATTTTCAGTAATTCTGAAACTCAGCTGACTTCACCTTAGTAATCTGAAATCAGTCGGTGGGAGTATTAACATCACGGAAACTGGCAAATTCTATAAATCAGGGTATCTTTTTTTTTTTTCTTTCTCAGAACCTGCTGTTAAACATTTATCAGCACACTGCTGCTTGAGAACCTTAGAGACGGAAGGGAATGATTTTTATCTCACTTGCCAAGTCCCATCCAAGTCCTACCTATGCGTTCCAGTTGGACTGTGGTGAGAAGCGTTCTGAGACTTCTTCTGTGTTTATCTAACGTAAAGAAATTGCTAAAACCGCAGAGATGATTATCATGGGCAGGGAGGGGTAAGTGGCAGCAACCATTCCTTGTACCTTTCACCTCTGGCACAATCTAACACTTTAAATTTAGAGACGGAGAAACAGAGACCCAGAGAGGGAAGGTCATTTACCTGAAGCCACCTAGCGAACAGGGCAGAGTTGAGGCTAGACATCAAATAACCCAATTTCTTGTCCAGTGATCTTTCTAGGCTAGCACAGAGAGGGCAAAGTTGAGACACTCTTACTTAGCTAGCATTAATAATACTGAGCAACATTCAGTAACAACGACCACCAAGCAGGAATGCTGCAGAGGGCATACAGGTGTACAGTGACGGGTGAACTGAATAAACTCCTGGATCTCTCAGCCCTGAAACTCTATGATGCTAGGTTTCCAGGAACTCTATCTATCCTCATACGCACCTTCTTCCTGACCACAGAAACTACTACTAACCTAAAGTGTGCGATTTCTAAGAATCTTACATGAGTTAGCAACACCCTGACAACCACCACACTGTCAGTAGTTGAGAGATATAGAGATTATACTTAGAGGGTGATTTTACCAGAAAACATGAGCTGAATAATGCCATGAATAAAAAAGAAAACCCACAATTGCTTATTCCTATGAATTTCACTAGTAAATTATTCCTAAAGCATTTTCACGCATTTAAACACTGTATTTTTGAAGTAACAATGCTCAAGAATCAAGAGGTATAAAATGGCAAACAGAAAAATGTCTTCTTCTACCCTAACCTTAGCCATCCTGCTTTCTGCTTGGTAGAGATAATCACTGTTGAGTTTCTTGTGTTTCATTTCAGAGGTATTTTATGTATGCAACAGTGAGTATGTATAATATTTCCTTTTTCATGCAAATGGCTTTATTCTATGATTCAGTATCATGACAGATACTGTAACTGAGGCTTATTTTTTTCCACTTACATTATATCTTGGAGCTTACTCCATATTAGTACCCAAAGAGCTTCTTCATTTACTTTTTATGGAAGATGCTTCCAACCTTGCAAGATAGTCAGGTAAATGTCTCATTTAAAACAACCTGATGCCAGAAGAGGCCCAGCAAACACAAACACCATTCAAATGAAAAAACTTCTTAAGTTCATGTTGATAAACATTTCGGGGGTTTTATTTTTGCATTACTTTAGTTTTCCTTGTAAAAATGAAATGATAAATCATGGTCACAGGTCAATAAAATAAGGGTAGTAAACTCCGTTGAATCAAATTTGTACAGTATTTTTTCTGTAGGTTAAAAATTCTAAATGAAGAGCTAAAAACTAACTTATGGTCATGAAAGTGTTCTGAAGGGCTTCCCTATAGGAAAAGAAATTGTTACTTTAAATTAGCTTTGTTTTATTCCAAAAAAGATTCAGATTATTTATTTTATTATTTGTCTGTGAGGTGCCTACACTCTGCTCTGAGTTTCCTGAAGTGCTTGAGCTTCTCAAGAGTAACAGTTTGTCATCTTAGTATTCTCAGATATAGACAGAGACACCAAAATAAACAAGGGACCTCAGTGATTCTTGTTGAACACATGAAATGATAGAATAGACAATACTCAAATCACTTGAGAACTCAGTTTGCTATCCTGAAACATGTCCAGAGAAGACACAGTTCTGACTCAGTAAGATGAAGGCTAAGGAGAAACTGAACAGAAATGTATTTGAGCAGAGGACCCTGTCTATTTAACCACAGCCTATGCTCAACATCATTCCTACTAAGCCCAAATGCAAGTCTCGCTTCAGTCATGTCCAACTCTGCAACCCCATGGACTGTAGCCCACCAGGCTCCTCTGTCCAAGGGAACTCTTCAGGCAAGAATGCTGGAGTGGGTTGCCATGCCCTCCTCCAGGGGGTCTTCTTGACCCAGGGACTGAACCTGCATCTCCTATGTCTGCTGTGTGGGCAGGCGAGCTTTCCATCACTAGCGCCACTTGGGGAGCTACATCTTCTATTGTTCAGTTCAATTCTACAAGTATGTACTGAGCATCTGTGCTGGGTCCACAGTGGGAACTCCATACATCTATATCTGGGTCAATTTTTAATCCCTATATTATCATTACTTCTGTACACATCTAATTCCCACCACAGACTGAAACTCTAAGGGATCATGCATGATTCAATCACCTTTATATCTGAATATGGAATGGGATTCCTGGGCATTCGAAGTGTAATATATGAGCAGAATAGAGACCCATGTACTTTATGTTGGGAATCAGCAGAAAAAGGGGTGGGGTGGGGGGGGTGGGCAGGGGAAAGTAAGTGACCCAGGGATATTTCTTGTGGAAGTTTTATCAGAGACAAGTCTTAAAGGATTAAAAAAATAAAAGATTCCCAAAATCAAATACTAGGAACAAGAGATCAAGGATGGAAGAAAGAAAAAAAATACTCTGAACATAAAGGGGAAGCCATCATCATCAAAATTAATGGAGGTAGCAATACTCATGAAGTGCTCAGGAAACACTTCACTACTGAGTGCTTCTAGAGCCCAGAGAGTCTCGGGAAAAGAACAGAACGAAATAGTAGGTTGAGTCCCAATCACAAGGGTCTCAGATCATTTAAGAGATAAAATGGTGGGGCCCCAAATTTTGAGTAGAAAAAATATGATATCAGGAGAAAAATTTAGGATTTAAGAGGAAGACAGAGCTGGGATTATATCCTAAACTCTTAATCAACAGCAGTGAGGCTCTGGAGAAGTAATTTAATTCCTTTGACATTTAGTATTTCCTTTATAAGGTGAGTATAATATATATACTTTACTAGATCGAAATGAGGAAGAAATGGATGCTAATGAGCTTTATAAACTGGCAAGGGCAACATAAATATTAATTGTTGTTACAATCATAAATTATGCTTTGGGAAAAAGTCGTATAGCCTTGTTGAAGATTTGTTGGATGTGAGAGGAAAGCCTAGAAGTGGAATAGATAGAAAACAGTGGTGGAGCAATCATTTGCTAGTGCAGATGCTGACAGAAGCCCTGTTCCTTCAACTGCAGACCCAAGGCCCTGACCCTGAGCTCTTCCTGGAGCAAGACCCTCAGGAATGAAAGGATATACATATTAACCTCCAGACATTCATGATTCCAACAGACTGGACAAAATAAATCCTGGGTCAATGATTTTAATGGGATGGCAAAATCAATTTCCTGTTGCAGGGTATTTACTGGTAGCATTGCATCTGCAGTCTTTCCAAACATCAATCCATTAAGCAATGAGCCAAAAACACTAAGTCAGAGGGAGTCCTAAAAAGGACATTAAGCGTAAGATGTTAATAACAGGGGAAACTGGGTATAGGTATGTGGGAACCCTCTGTACTATATTCTCGATTTTTCTACAAATTTAAAACTGTTTAAGGAAATAAAAGTCGCTTTTTTAAAAGTACGTTACAAGTTCAGAGTTTTTTTTTCCCCCCATAAGAGCCCCAAACTGAAAACAATCCAGGTATCCATCCATAGGAAAACAGATAAACTATGGTGTGTGCATGCAATGGAATACTACTAAGCAGTAAAATGGAATGGGCTATTAAAATAAAAACAACATGGATGTATTTCAAAAGTATTCTGCTGAGTGTCAGAAGACATACACAAAAGAGCACATACTGTAAGACTCTATATGAAATTCAAAAATAGGCAATAATAATTTATAGTGGGGGGAAAAATATCAGAATGATGGTTGTTTCTGGAGGGTGGGGTAGGAACTATCCAGAAAGGGCATGAGAAAGCGCTCTGGAACGATGGTAATGTTTTATAGATTTATTGGTGCTTGGGTTACTACACAGGTATGTCTACTAATTCTCAGAGAACAACCACTTAGATTTGGGCGTTTCACTCTGTAAACTTTCAGTTCAGCTCAGTTCAGTTGCTCAGTCGTGTCCGACTCTTTGCGACCCTACAGACTGCAGCACGCCAGGCTTCCCTGTCCATCACCGACTCCCAGAGCTTACTCAAACTCAAGTCCATAGAGTTGGTGATGCCATCCAACCATCTCATCCTCTGTCATCCCCCCTTCTCCTCCTGTCTTCAGTCTTTCCCAGAATCAGGGTCTTTTCCAATGAATCAGTTTAGGTGGCCAAAGTAAACTTTATCTTAAAGAAAAATACTGAACAAATACTGAACAAATCCTGGACTTTGGTTTATCAGTTAATGATATGCGTGCTGAATTTAGGGGAAAATACAATGATGCCTGCAATTTATTTCAAATGCTTTAAAAAATAAGATTAATAATGGATCGACAAAGAGATTGATAGATGGACAGGTATGTGATACAGCAAGTGTCATAAAATATTAATGGTGGAATCTGGATGGTGGATATATGGGTATAAACTGTAAAATTCTTTGAACTTTGCTGTATGTTTGAAATTTTTCATTAAAAGGTTTTGTAAAAATAAAGAACATTTTGGGGTTTTATGTCTGGGTTGAGTGATTGAGAGAAAGAAATTATATCTAAGCTTATCAGACCACACTTCTAGGCTCCTAAAATTAATAAAAATCCTTTACACTTAACTCTTTACATGAATACACAGTATTTCTATATTTATCCTCATTTTATCCCCCAATCTGATTTATGTATCTCTCATCTCTGTTCCTTGAGAATATCTTCATTTTAGCATTTGTCATGATTTCCTATTTTCATCCTGTGTCACCCTACTGGGCTATCAAGAACTCCTTAAAAGCAGCGTCCTGCCTTTCTTTTTTGACTTTGTGTTCCTTTGCCTGGGACACTATCTGACATCCATACAAGGCATTCATCCAACACTTTTCAGTATATCCCATGAGTTACAAGGAGAGCAGACCAGGTCAATCTCCTTTGAACACCAGGTGGAAATATAGACGATTTCCCACAGAGACATGCATCCAAAACATATTCTGTGGAAGTAATTCTGCACTTGGAAGGAATCAACTAGATGGAGAGAGACCTGTCTGTATTTCCACTTCTAGCTTTTATCCTGACATATTGTTACCCAAAATACTTTCTAGATGAAACCAGTGTGGCATATACTGTAGGTTGGCTCACTCCACTGCCATCCCACTCTCCTTCTAGTTGAAAATAGTGGAACACTAAAAATCACTTTACAGACTGCTTGTAGTTAATCTACCAATTATGTGCATTCACACAAGACAGGTAGGCTGGAAAGGGGTGACTGCCGCTTGCCTCCTCTTGGCTATTTCTTGTGTCCTCTAGCAAGTACGTACACAGATATTGATGACAAAGTGTTTATGAAGCTTCTGAGTGCCATGGAAGAGTTACAGCAGGAGCTTCTCAAGTGTGACCTCCTAACTGCCAGGTCACAGCAATGGAGCAGGGGTAGGGGGTTGGACTGATCACCTCAGTGGTATTCTAGAGGTGGGGAAGAGTGAGCATCATTTCTGGAGTCCTAGACCAGAACACACAACTTTAGTTCTTGCTAACATCTGGCAAGCATCTAATACCTATGTTAAATTCCTTCCTGTTCAAAGTATCTGGAGTGTTTTCCATTTCTTGCACTGATCCCTGGGTATAAAAATCAAGAAATAAGTTTTAGTTTAAGGGCAGGCCCCTGTGGATGGGAAAGGGGTTTTGCATTTCAGGGTTTCTCGGTGTACCCATTCAAGTTAAGTGTTGAACCCTACTTTGTGCTGAACACTTGGCTAGCGACTGGCCCTCAAGAAACAGTGGTTTGCTTTAGGTAGAAGATCCAAGCAATCACGTGAAAGAAGAGGTCATAGTGATGAAAGTTTGAAAGAAGGAAGCAACGGTCAGAATGAGAGGTCAGATGAACTGGGTGGCTTTAAAGGAGAGAGAAAATGCTTATCCTGAGACTTCAAATCAAACACTAACTAAAATGGGTCTTAGTATTTTATGCATAGCACAGTCATCTCCATTATCTCCTCTAATACTCCTTTCCCACCATCCACTCCCATTTCTGGGGGTTAATATTTGAGTGTTTCCTACGTGGCAGGAACTCACATACATTTTCTCACTTAAACTCTGGAACACCCTACCAAGTGGGATCTGTTATTAGCTTGCCTGAGGTCTCACAGTTATTAAAACAACAGAGCCAGCACTCAAACGCGAATCTTTTGATCCAAATCCTGCATTCTTAAGGGATCACAAAGCCAGAATTTCACTTCCTCAGAAGACATAACATATTTAAAAACTAACACTGTACCAATATGAGGAACTGTTATCCTTGTCACGGAAAACGTCTTTCTCCAAGTTTGAAGTCTTCAAGGTAAGAGGAAGAGTGTCCAACTGGTTTGGACCCTGGAAAGGGACTGAGAGGTCCTAGGCTGGCTTAAATCATACCAAACCCACCATGGACAAAAGCAGTGAGGGGCAGAGAAGGAAAACCAGTTGCTGCCACTACTGTGTCCTCACTAAGACAGCTCTTTATCTCCTACATCACTGTTTACAGCTCGGAGGACACTATCCGGGCCTAATAAATGAAAGTATCCATTGGGAAGGGGAAAAGCACACATGCCCCCTCCACATACAAAGGGACATCTGTGTCGGGCAGTCTCAGAGGCTGACACACACCAAGGGCCTGCCCCTCCTCCCCGCACCCCAGAAACAGACAAGAAAGACAGCTTTCTGGTACCCACAATGGGGAGAGGCTGCGGCAGGGGTGAGGGCACACACTCTCCCAAACTGCTGACTTGATTCATCCCCAGCTGACACAATGCGGAGAGGAAGACTTCAGGAAATGGGCAGATTATGTCCAAGAAAAGATTTCCTGCAAGCAGTTAACGGGAAACTAACATGAAAAGCAAGGACTAAAAATACACAGGCTATTGGAAGCTAGCGGTGAGGCCCCAGGGCCCCACAGTTCTTCAAGAAGTGTGGAAGGAAGCTACCCGGCTTGGAACGCTCTCCGCCCACGGTCTGGGAAGACCAACTTGCCACTGGCTTTATTCCCTAGAAAAAGCTCATCAGGCCCCCGGTGCGATTTACATTTCAATCTAACATTCATCAAATCCTCACTGTCTTCTAGGCTCTCTATTCATATAAGTCTTTACTACACAGACAGCAAGGGCCCTAGAGTCTCAGACGCAGAGGCCGACTCAATGCGAGTGAAGGAGATAAGGCAAGGTAAATAAGAGCCGACGTCGGTGCGAATTTCGATTACCAAGGAATAAACCTCACAACGTAAGACTTGGGAAGATTTCAAGGGTTGGAAAACCTGCCGGGAGGTGGCTCTGGAATGCAGGAAATCCATCTGTACTTGAAGGCATTTGTAATGACAGATCAAAGCTTGGCTTGAACAGTGAGAAAACTAAAATGCAACTTGAGGAGACTAAAATTTTGCTATTACAGGGTGTTGTTTGCTTGATTTTTTAAAGAAAGAACGTTTCTGTAGATGTTTAAAGGTAGAGGCAGGCCCACGGAGTTCCCTCTGTGCCCCAGGGCCTGAGAAATTTGAAGAGATGGAGTTTGTTTTCAGTCTTTTCTTTCCCCTTCTCTTATATTTACTTCTAGAAGCCTAATTTTGCCAACTATTTATTGAGCCCCAGCATCAGAGTACCCCCTGCAGCACTGAACAACAGATCAAGAATCTCAGTTTGAAAGGAAAAATGCGTTCTACAAACATCAGAGGGAGGAGGGCAGTGCTGGGCTGCCTGGGATGCTAGCATAACTTTTGAAGGGTGTATCACCCTGCTGCCCCATGAATACACTCCTAACCAAGCAGTTTATAAGCCCTCATACCCAGAACCTTGGAGCCCCGACTACAAGAGGAAAATCTTATCACCAGTCTTATCCTTTAAGCAAGCAAACACATATACTTTCAGGTTTATAATAAATACTCTGAGACCAAAAATCTTTCTGTGTCATATATTTATACCCGATAGGAGCCAGACGGGAAGGTGTACTGGAGAACAAAATGTAGGTGGTCCTGCGTGATTATTAGTGTCTAGGGAGGCTGGGCAGGGAGAACAGAGAGTTGTTTTTGCCTAATTTTCTTTTTTTAACCAGGAATGATGATCTAAGACTTCATTTGTGGTAAAATCCCCTGGATGCCTCTGAGCGCTCCTTCTCTCCTAAATGCAGCTCCCAAATCCTTTGGATTATCTGACACCACCACTTCCTGCATCTCTGTGCTCCTTTTCAGTCTTATGGGGATCCTTTTAAGATCTACAATCCCCCAGGATTTCATCCTCAGCTTCCTCTTTTCTTATTCACTATACTTCCTGGCAGTTTAGATTTCACTCATTGCACTGAGTTCTCCTAGACTTACCTTTCCAAACTATACTTAAGGAGCTAATGGGCAGCTATGAATAGAATTGGCACCTTTACCTCCGTTTGATACCTTCTTCCTATTTGATACCTTCTTCCTATTATCTGTATCAGAAGGAAAGGGGAATTATTTAACTGGCACCCCGAATCTCCTAAGCCTTGGTGAACTGCTTTATTATATAAATAGATAATGAGGATTTTGTGTTTTGTCTCTGTATGTCTGCACATTAAGTTTCTTTTATAACTTGGAAACATACATACTGCACCTGTCATTTCATTCTGTGTGTATGTTTGCATGTGCTCAGTCATGTACGACTCTTTGAGACCCCACGGGCTGTAGCTCACAGGTTCCTCTGTCCATGGAATTCTCCAGGCAAGAATACTGGAGTATTTTCTAGATTTCCTACTCCAGGGGATCTTCCTGACCCAGGGATCAAACTCTCATCTCTTGTATCTTCTGGGTTGGCAGGCAGATTCTTTTCTGCTTTGCCACCTAGGAAGCCCATATCTAAATAACAAGCATCATCAAACAGTGAAAACTGGACAGGAATTAAAAATATGGGAAAATCAAGTGGCCAAAGAGTGTGACAGACATGATGTTAAGAAATTCTTGGTTTTTGTACCATCAGAAATAAAGAATTAATTGGATCAGTGACTTAAGAAGTGATATAAATTAAACTAGACTATGTTAGCAACTACTCTGCCTCTAAAATCGGAGTCATGATGAAGAGAAGAGAGCCACTGGATTCAGCTGCTGAGAGTCTGGCTGTGACTCCCCTGGCATCACTGTGAAGACTACGGCGCTAGCCAAGGACAATGCTGAGAGAATACTGGACCTGGCAACGGGGCCCTCCAATGAGCTTTGCTACTAAACACTCCTGTGAAGCATTCACTTAATATCTTCAAGTTCCAAGATCCCTACACATTCTTAGCATTTGATCTCAGCAAGAGGTCAGATAATGATTCATATCTCATTGCAGATTTCAGTCAATGGGCTTGATTTCCTTATCCAATACTATTTTGCCTCTTAAGTCAACTCTCCAAAAAGTTGTAAGGACAGTGGTGGAGTATACAAAAGGTACCAGAGAAGCAGTCCTGCAATGGTTTCCTTTGGTTGAAGTCTCACATATGACAGAGATGGAGCAAGGCCCTAACAGAAAGAAAGGGCAAGATTCCTCTTAGTGAAGTCAGAGTCAAAACTTAGTTAAGAAGAGGCTAGAGAGTCATAACATAGTACACTGGGGAGAGATGATATACTTCATCCCCTGACAATTCATACTGCTCTCTTAGGAGGAAAACAGCAATAAGATAGAAGTTGGAGAAAATGGTGGAGGTTTGAGCAAAAGAAGATAAAATTCTTACCCACAGAAAAGCATAATTCAAATCATATTTCACCCATATCAAATCCAGTTAATGGAGAGAAATAGGAAATGTTCTGTCAATCAAAGAATAGCAACTGAGTTCCTCCCTACATTCCATTTCCTCCTCCAGAGGATCTTCCAGACCTAGGAATCGAACCCACATCTCCTGCACTGCATCTGATGGTTGAAAGGGAAGATATTTACCCCTGAGCCTCCAGGGAATACCCCCTTCCTACATTCCAGAGGGCACATTCTATGCAAACTCTGAAACTAAGGAGCTCAAAATCTAGCCAAGAATCCATGTGTATTTAAAAAATGTAAGTAGCAGATAAACATTATAAGTCACAAATGATATCAGGAGTTTAGAGCAGTGAGCAGCTGCTGTGCTTCTGGGTGGTCTAGGAAGGCTTCATAAGCAACAAACCTGGAGCTGGGCCAGGTCAATGTCAAGGCTTAAACTATGCTGTCCTTCCTGGATGACCTTTATTCTTTGGATCAATCATCAAGGAACTTCTAAATACGCAACAACAAAAGCCACCAACAAGCTCCTTACATGACTAAGTAAAAGTACTTTGTAAAATGTAAAACACTGTATTACTTGAATCTTCAGAAGAGTAGGATTATTTGTCACCATCAGCATAATACCATTTAATATTTGCATTTAACAGATGCAAACTATTATACAAAAGATGGATAAACAAGGTCCTATGGTAAAGCACCAGGAACTATATTCAATATCCTATGATAAATCATAATGGAAAACATGGAAAAGTATATTCATATGTATAACTGAATCACTTTGCTGTACAGTAGAAATTAACCTATACGTAAATCACCATATGTCAAAAAAAATGTAAAAAACAAACAGCATTAATGTTAACTGAATGTTGTGCCAGGAGTTACATTATTGACTGGAAAACATAATACCTATTTACAACCTCTGTCTTCCTTTATTATAGTCTAGAAAAGCAGAAGGCTTGCTTTCCTAGCCTTCCTTCTAACTGTGGGTTACTGTCCATGTTTCACAGTTCTGGACAGTAAGACATAAGCAGGTATCTGCTGAGGGCTCCTGAGAAAGCTTTTGGTTCTCATGTGACCATAAGGTTGAAAGCCAACACATGATGAATGGCTGAATGGGAAGATGTACAGAATAAACATCCTTGATAATAACACTGAGTCTCTAAACCAAAGGCAGAAACTTCTTATTCTAGACCTGTAATGTGGTAATGCTATGTAACATTATTAATGAACATGAGCAAACGCTGGGAGATGGTGAGGGACAGGGAAGCCTGGCGTCCTGCAGACCATGGGGTTGTGAAGAGTCGGACACGACTTGGCGACTGAACGACAACAACACTTTAAACCCCTATCAGTCAGCTTAATAAACTGAAAATATTCCTGACATACTTACCATATGCTTAGCCAAGGTTAAAGAGTAGTTAGGTGACAGAAAAAAACTTCAAGCCCACGTCTGCCAGACACAAAGCCCTGACTCTTAACTACTACACTAACAAGGGTGTATGCAGTGTAATGAAAACCTGGGTCTCCAGATGACCAATCCTGTGGTTGTTTCAGTTGGAGGAAACTTTACATTCTGGGTACATCTTAGTGATGCATTTGAAAGAACCATGACACTAAGTTCCTTGGCTCTCAGTTTAGGAGTTTGAAGGGACTCAACTCCTTGATTTCTACCAGTTTTCTTCTCCTGATTCCCTTCTTGACAAGTCTATGACCTTCTTCTTCCACTCTGAATTTTCTTTCATGTTTGAAATCCAGAAAAACATTTACCTGCAGAAAATTTTCATGCCCCCTCTCTGTTTTTATGCACCCATCTGGACTTTGGCTGCTGCTGCTAAGTCACTTCAGTCAGGTCCGACTCTTGGCGACCTCATGGACTGCAGCCCACCAGGCTCCTCCGCCCATGGGATTTTCCAGGCAAGAGTACTGGAGTGGGGTGCCATTTACTTCTCCAGGGGATCTTCCCAACCCAGGGATTGAACCCTGGTCTCCCGCATTGTAGGCAGATGCTTTACTGTCTGAGCCACCAGGGAAGTGGCTGGACCTTGGAGGCGGCCACAAACGAATTTTGTCCTTGTTTTCTATGCAACAGATAAGTATCATTTCCACAAGCATCTGATAACACTTAAAAATTAACAGCAGACTGTTTCTGGCGCAACACTTATCCCCTTGCAATAGACCAAATTGGAAGATCATTCAGAAATATCTCAAAAAGCCTAAAACAACACTGAGCTGATGGGGACAGTGATCAGCTGTTGGCAGCTTGTTAGGGTTTTCATGGATTCACTTGAGAGTGAAATGTACTCTTCCCCTGTGGTTACAACTGGTCATTAACAGGAGGATTAATGGGGCTGCTTGGGCTGTCATGGAAAGCTTAAGACACGTTCTTTATGTGGATCCCTTCTCTGCAAAGCTGATGGGTCACCTCCCTCAGCCAATTAGCTAATTGTCTGAAATCACTCCTCATAGATAAAGAAACACTGTCTGGTGAATGAACTCTGTTCATGCAAAAAGCAAGAGCCTTTTGTTTCCTTTTCAAGACCCTATTCAACTCTAAGGCTCCTTCCATCTACAAAATTCTAAATTCTACAAATGTGAACAATCAGTTCCAATGAATGAATCTTTCTGGCTTTATGACAAACTGTTTGTTTTTTTTTTTTAAACTATGGGGCTTTTTTTTTTTTTTAAGAAAAAATTGTATTTTAAACGCAGCTTCCTGACTGTCCCAGGTGTGAAACAGTCAGTCAAAGTAGCAGCAGTGGTGTTGGGCATCACTGGTTGTTTCCCTCAAAGCTTGTCAGACTAATGTCATCCTGGATGCTTTCTATCCTGCTGACCAAGCAAGGTCTTCCCAGAAAATCTAGACTGACTTCTCAACTCTAATCAAAACAGAGCATCATATCCTAAAAGTTCAGGGCTATCTAGAAGACTGGTAGCTGGCTCTCACTACATAAACAAAAGTGAGTGGCCCCTTTTTCTGTGGCTAATACTAGAAACTGTAGACAACTTCCATCTTTGGCCTGCTAGGAGAAGTTGGGCTGAGAATCAGTCATCTTGCATTGGGTGGCAAGACACTCTTACTTATACTATTTGCATACTGTCTCTCACTGATTCTTATTTTCTTCTTCCAAATACAGTGCTATTTTACTCAGGTGCCATTCCCCCTAGTACTTAGATCTGTTTCTTGGAAAGTCTAAAATCCCACAAGTAAAAAAAGCACAGAAAAAAGGAAGAGCCCAAATCTCCCACAACTGAGAATACTGGAAAAACTTTACTGGAGATGTAATACAAGAGCTAAATTAAAGATGGACAGAATTTTACTAAATATAGATTAGGGGAGGAGTAAAAGAAAGTTCTCCAGGAAAGAGATAATGGAAAGAGTACATATCATGTAACAGACACCACGCTTTCACATAAATTCTTATCTATACCTTAAAATGACAATGCTGGAAAAGGCAGATTCTTTTTAAACACTTGAAATCTACCCCAGGTTACGAAGTGAAGAAGAAGTGAATCTAGGTCTCAAACCCAGATCTGGCTCCCAATCATCTCTTTCCCACCACACTAACGAGGAATGGCATGCAGAGGCGGGAAAGACGTGGCTCATTTAGGGGATGTGAACTGAGACAACGTGGCGGGCAAGGTTATGGCAGCTTCTGAGTACCTGCTCTTTGGGGGTCACCCTTTAAAGAAAAGAACCCCATAAGACAGACCCTACAGTGCTTTCAGGCATAACCACAGTGAAATTGTTAACCCTTTGACAAGAGAAATCAGACAGGTAGAGAGTAAGGTCATGTCTTTTAGTAGTCATGGAGGTGATACTCTTGTTCAGGGCCGTGATGGCTACTTCTTTCATCATCTCCATTTGGCAACATATTCAGATTGAACCTCAAAATTATCTGAGCCTTGATCCCACTGTGTATTAGTGACGCAGGTCAGCATATACAAAAGGCAATGGTTATTCAAGGGAATGACATGGTTATTCAAGGATATTCAAAATATCCTACATTTTGAACTCTGTATGGATCTCCCCCAAATATCTCATAGTCTTTTTCCATTTACCAACATTATGTCTTTTCCTATTTCTCTATTCACAGGCTCTAAAATAAGGGCTAATTCATAGAAGTTGCTTATTAAAAGTTTACTGAAAAAAATGATACATAATAGGCATTCAATAAGTGTTTGTGAGTGAATAAATGAACTGGTTGTTTCTGTTAGAAGTGGATGAGAGATGTTAAGCCACAGACTCAAGGTCAGAGGACTGGGGTACAGTGTAAAGTAACATTGTAAATACAAGCCAGAGCCACCAGACAGGCTGGGGGCACCCTGAATGCCAAGCGTGGGAGTTTCACTCATTTTAGGCAACAACAAAGAGAATCCTGAATGTTGCTGAGGATGAAAAAAATCTCACGCATGATGGTGGGGGGGGGGGGGGGGTAAAATCCCAAAATAACTCCAGATTTTTGGTTAACAGCCTGAAGGTACCAAACAGCTGTTGGGAAGACAGAGAATTCTCTGAAGGGAGAGGGACAGGAAGAGGGAATGAACACAGAATCCTTGTCTGTGTTTGCTTGGCAAAGTTCCTCACCTTTCCATGATGAATGAGAAGATCTAATTCCCCTGCTGTTTTCTCTTTATTGTCACCCTTATCCTTTGTCTCAGTTATTTTTCTCTTCAGAATCCTCTGACCACCCCTCAAATTCCTGATGCAAGTTACTATTTGATTGGATAAGTGTAATAATGTGTCACAGCCTCAGAACGGTTTAAAATGCCTCAGCATTTCCAACCTCTGTGGGAGACAAAGGCCAGCATAAATATATTGTGTTCTTGTCCCTCTGGACAAGACAAACTTCGCCTACTCAGTTCTGGCCAAGAGCCAAGGCTGAGTGAATTGCTTTCTTTCCGCCTACCCTACTAAAGCGAAGCAGAAATGAATACAGGGAGTATCTCACTGCATGGCCCATGGGAGTAAGAATGCACCTGCCTTTTGATTTCCAGATGTGTCTACAGCTAGTGAACACCGTTATCTGTTCTGCCTGGAATTCACCCCAGCGCCTTTGCTTAAGCTCATCCTCACACCTCCAGAACCCTCACCTCACTCTCCCGCTGTGCTGAAATTATACCCCTCCTTCAAGGTCTACCTTAAACTCTACCTCCATGATGCTCTCTTTTATCTTTTAAAGGAAATGCAAAACCTTTGCCATGTAAAGCCCTTTGACACCCTGAACATTACAAATCACAACAAGACTTGAGATAGTGTCTGGTGAGTGTCTTTTCTCTCACTCTACTCCATTCATAAGACATGAGTTTTGAGGCAGGGGGTATGTAATTTGAACATTCCTTACGGTTCCCAGAGCAGTGTTTGTACTTAGTACAAGTAGAAAGCTATCAAACACTTGCCGAAATAAATTAATGAAATTATTACTTTCAGTAAACTTCCACACACATTATTTCAAGGCATGATTATCCCTACTTTACAAATAAGAAAATGCAGGCCCCATAAAAGTGATTCAGAAAACAGACCAAGTTTTCCGCAGAAGCTGAGATAAAAGGCCCACATAAGAGGATACAGATTGACTCTGGACACTTCTTAGATAACTGCTCCCATCTTTTATTGAATAACCCACTGAGAACATAAACTGGTACATTTTGGGGGGATAAATTTGTTGATATGCATAACGAGTCAAAAAGAAATTCACACAATCTGAACCAGTACATCTATTTCCCAAAATTCATCTTAAGAAAATATCTAGAGACGTGGACAGACTTACACATGAAGAGGACCACTGCACTGTTGTTCAAGACAGTAATAAAAATCTATAAAATCTATTGCTCCCCAACTGACAGACTGAAAATAAGTTTGTGTCTCTTTCTTCCCAAATCCCAAAGAAGCACACAGGGAATAAATTAGTACTTGTGGTTTAGGGGAGAGAAGGAGAAATAAAGCGAGAAAAAGGAGCAGACCAGAATTTTTTTTAACACTTTTTGAAAGATGAAAAATAGATGTACCTACATAAAACCCAAGTGAAAAAAGACCAGGCAAAGAAACATGGGGAAAAATTGCATGCAGTATTCAATGCTGCTCCTCAGTGGGGCTGGGAAAGATGCCATGCAGAACACTGGAGCATCCCTGTCCAACAGAAATGTAATGCAAGCCACACACATAACCCGGGCATTTATTTTTACATTTAAAAAGTAAAAAGAAGTAGGTGAAATCAATTTTAATAATGTCAACTACAAATTGGCACTTGCCATCTACCTCTACAAGGATTAAATAACGTGCTGCTGTAGCTGCTGACTTTCAACACCCTCTGAAAGGAGTTCGGGGTGCAGAAAAGAAATGAGGCACTCCTTGCTCTGGGAAAAACTGACACAACAGGTCTTCAGATAGTTAGGTATTTTCAGGAGCCAGTTTTATGAGCCCAGTTCTTGTATTTCCTATCTAGAAAAGCACTAACCTCCTTCATGGTGATGACTACTCCTCCTGACCAGCGGAAACCTGCAAAAAAAGTGTGTGCTTGATTGCATGTACTCCCCCTTCACCAAAGCCACATACATACTGACCTGTACCTTACCTCCCTGGAGCAGTTTCTCAGAGCTATATAAAATGCGGTCTCCTGGGCTATAGTCCTCATTTTGCCCCAAATAAAACTTTAAAAATGCACAATGTGAGAACTGCAAGTCAGCAATAGTATATCCAAAATATCATGGTTTTAACATATAATCAACATAAAATGAATTTTGAGTTTTTCTTTGAAACACTTTTTCTTTGAAATCCAAGGTGCATTTTACACTTAGAGCCTATCTTTATTCAGATGAGCCAGATTTCAAATGCTCAACAGCTCACATTTGGTTACTGTCTATTACAATCCATAGTGCAGAATTAGAGGTTAAGGAGAAGGAGGTCAGGAAGAGGAGAAGAAATCAAAGTGATTAATTTCAGGGCTGCCTAAAGAACTATCTGGGCAAAACATCTTAGATATGCAAGGACTTCAAAGTTTAATTCCTATGTGTTCTTTCTGAAAATACTACCGAGGATGCTTTAAGCAAACAAAATTTTTAAAAAGAAGATGACATGGAGTGCAACAAAGGAGATTTAACTCAAGACTTCAGGGAAATGGCAGCAGGCCTTGAAAATAGAAATGAAACTCTCTGGACTTAAGAGAAGAATGTGTCAAGATGGAAGTCATTTCCCACAACAAACAGTATGAATAGGAGCTAAATGATGTGAGTAGTCATAAGGTAAAGGCAGATGTTTCTTTCTTCAGTCCAGGAAAAAAAGGCAATTAGAAAATCCAAGGAAAACAAAAAGCAAAGACAAGGTATAAACATAAAGCAAAGAGAATGTGGCAAGTGATATAATGTAGAAAGAGAATCTCTTTGATCTTGATGTTTGGAACATTCTGGCTTAAATGTCACAAGTTTGTATAGCTGAACCTTATTTTCTTCCTGTGAGTCAAATTATGCAACTCAGCTCTGTTGTGATAAGTACATAATTGTAACACTGCAAAGTATACACATTAGTTAATTCTTAGAATCAAATCCACAGGTAAAACTTCAGATTTATTTTATAGATCTGAATATAAATATTATTTAGCTACACAGTACACAACTTAAGATAGGAATGGACTAATTTTCTCTCTTTACCCGTTGGAGAGTCAAAATATTCTATATACAGTAGGGAGAGAAAAACAAAATTTTAGGACTAAGTGGTAAGCTGCATGAAACAAGTCTGACTTACTGGCTTTAATGATTCAGTGATGCCTGTTTATGCAGGAAAACTAAGGCTCCAGTTATCTAGTGTTACAAACTGGTTTCATGAGTGAGCCACACTACGGCCATTAAATTATCCTCAGAATTTATAATAAGTGTTTTTAAACTTAAAATGTTAAGTGAAATAAACTGTATCCAAAACTGTAGAGACAGAGTGAAGCCTAGGCAAATGGAATGAAATCTGAGCTACATTTATGCACTAGGAGAGATCTAGGTTAGAGTTCAGTAACCACGAAACTTTTAGGAGGCATGGGAATCTAGCTGAGACAAAAGTGCTACAAGGAGTAGTCAAGGTAAAGTGTGGGGCACTGGCACTACCTCTGATCTATCTCTGCCATTATTCCCTCTTTCCCAAAACACACAGTTTGTACTCATTAAATAGTCACAGATTTAATCCTCAAGGCTACTTGAATGATTTACGATGGCCAAGGAACCATCAAGCTAGGCAGAGTAGTCAAGAGAGGCTTTTAAAATTTTTGTTTATCTATTTATTATTTTTGGTTACACATTTTATTGCTTTATTGTTTAAACTTTTTATTTTGTTGTGGGGAATAGCCAATTAACAATGTTAATACTAGTTGACTTACCATTTAGTTAGTAAATGATAGCTTTAGGTGGACAGCGAAGGGATTCAGCCATACTTCTCCATGTATCCATTCTCTTCCAAACTCCCTCCCATCCAGGCTGCCACATAACACTGAGCAGAGCTCCCTGTGCTATACAGTCGGTCCTTGTTGGTTATGCATTTTAAACATAGCAGTGTGTACATGTCCATCCCAAACTCCCTAACTATTCCTTCCCCGTATCTTTCCCACACCCACCTTCACAACCATAAGTTTGTTCTCTGTTTCTATTTTGTAAGTAAGTTCATTTGTATGATCTCTTTTTTAGATTCCACATATAATGGACATCATATGATATTGCTCCTCTGTCTGACTTACTTCACTCAGCTTTTCTTTCTCTCTTTTTTTTTTAATTCAAGTATGGGCTTTCCTGGAGGCTCAGTGATAAAGAATCCACCTGCCAATGCAGGAGACGCAGGTTCAATCCCTGGGTCGGGAAGATCCCTTGGAGAAAGAAATGGCAACCCACTCCAGTATTCTTGCTTGGGAAATCCCATGAACAGAGGAGCCTGGTGGGTTACAGTCCATGGGGTTGCAAGATTCAGACACGACTTAGCAACTAAACAACAACAGTCGCTGAACAATGTTATAGGTGTACAACATAGTGCTTCACAATTTTTAAAGCCAGTATTATAAAGTATTGGCTATATTCCCTGTATTGTACTTGTGGGCTTGTTTTATACCTAAAAGTTTGTACCTATTAATCCCCTACCCCTATATTGCCCCTCCCCACTTCCCTTTCCCTACTGGTAACTACTGATTTGTTCTCTGTATCTGTGAGACCACTTCTGTTTTTTTTGTTGTTATATTCACTAGTTTGTTGTATTTTTCAGATTCCACATATAAATGATAACATACAGCACTTGTCTTTCTCTGTCTGATTTATTTCACTTGGCATAATGCCCTCCAAGTCCACCCATATTGCTGCAAATGGAAAAATTATATTTTTTATGGTTAAGTAATATTCTATTCTGTACACCACATCTTTTTTATCTATTCATCTGTTGATAGACACTTAGGTTGCTTCCTTATCTTGGCAATGTTGCTACGAACACTGGGGTATATGTATCATTTAGAATTAGTGTTTTTGTTTTTTCAGACATATACGCAGGAGTGGAATTGCTGGCTTATATGGTAGTTCTGTTTTTTGTTTTATTTGAGACACCTCCATTGTGTTTTTCACGTGGCTGCACCAATTTACATTTCTACCAATAACACTATTGGTACAGGGGTCAAGGGAGATTTCTTGGAAGAGCTAAGCCCTGAACTGTAATCCCAAAGGATATGTAGGTTGGAACATAGTAACTGTGGAGACCACGGAATCCTTAATGGACAACGTGGGAGCAGAAACCAGCTCCCAGACTGAAGTGCATAGGAGGCTCTCATGGAAGAGAGGAGAATGAGGTCAGCTAGAAGACAGGGTGACCAGAAGGTACTGGGAGACACGGATTTGTCCTCATCCCATCGCTGACACAGAGATTGCTTTTCAGGACTGTATTTCAGAAGATGGAGGTATAACTCACAAATGTGTAAACTGGGCTTCCTTTTTCCTCCCATCAACTTAGACTTGCTCCTCTTTGGATGAGACCGACTGTCCTTTCTCCTCTACTCCTCTTATAACTCACACTTCTCCCCATAAGTTTCTCACTAGCAAACAATCACATTAAAAACAGAAGAGTTTGCTTCCAGGGACCAGGACAGTCTACTTGCCAGCTGGTTGGACAATCTAGCAGGCAGAATCACTGCGGTGCTTTACTTTCCATGGCTGGACTTTGAAATCTGACTGCCCTGCTCAGCCAGAGGGAAAGCAGTGTATTTATTAAGGCACCTTACGTAGATTTTTGTACTCAAAAAACATCCTGTCTAAGTCTCAAACACCTCTTCTTTGCACTTGCCAGGAGCTGGGGTTCGAACCTAAAACTTCTCACTCCAAGTTCCACGCTCTTCTCTCTATACCATATGGCCTCCTAGAAAGTAATGAAGAAGAGGGGAGTGAATTTACCAAAGCTACACTGATGAAGAGCAAGAACTGAGAGTTACAGCCTGTTATCTTCCCATTCCCTCCTATATTTTTAAAAAGAAACAAAATAGTCCTGCTAAGCAAGACTCCAAAGATAACAAAAGTGAACAGCCTTAAATAGACTTTTCTTTAAAGGGCAGGAGGGCACATTAAGTATCAGAGCACAGGGGACTTTTCTCCAACATGATTCTGTCCTGGCTGAAAGGAGGTTTTTGGGGAAAAGACTTATTTCCCCAGTATGAGCAGAGCATCTAAGAGATTCCACAAGGGGTAGTGAGTTAGACAGGGAAAGGAGGGAGGTTGACTCACTGTTTGTTTTCCGAAAATAAAAACTCAGACCAAACACAGTGAGACTCAGCTATCCAGCTGGGTATTCCAAGGATTAACTGTCTGTGTGGCCAGGCACTTAACTTCATATTTCTGATAGACCAGCTGTAAAATGGGAAAAGAATTCAGAATATGGTTTCTGGTCAAGAGAGCACCAGGAGAGTTGTATTTATAGCTTCTGAAATACAAACCAATGCAAACGGCCTGACATAGAACCCTTGGCCCTGGGTCCCC
Organism: Antilocapra americana; assembly: GCA_007570785.1. Lineage (NCBI taxonomy): Eukaryota > Metazoa > Chordata > Mammalia > Artiodactyla > Antilocapridae > Antilocapra > Antilocapra americana. Next base: position 7,914,650 of record ML661325.1, read on the forward strand.
ACATCCTTACTGTGGATAATGTTTAAGTGAGGGCTGGGGATGTGAATGTCCTCAGAAAGGCAGTGCTACCTCATAGTTTTATATCCTTTCCACAGGTTACAGCTGGGCATTTTATAACATAGGTTCTACCTCAACGTTAAAAACAAAATGCCAGCACGACAGACCGGAAAGCATGTGCACTTTGTTGTTGGAAAATCATGAGTTTGAATTGTGGTTGTATGACTTGAGCAAACTACTTCCTCTTTCTAAGACTTCTTTTCCTCATTGTTAAAATGGGGATAATTACCTATCTTAGAACCTTTATTTATCCAGAATTAAAGTTTCTGATACATAAGACACTCAAAAGATAACTTCCATATCAACCCTTACCTCACACCACATACAAAAATTAACTTGAGATGGATCATAGATCTAAGTGTAAAAGCTCCCAGAGGGAAACACAGGAGAAAAGTCTTTGTAAGACTGTGAGCTAGATAAACAAAAACATTATAAAAGAATAAAACAGACCATCAACATCCAAAGCTTTTGCTTCTCAAATGCGATCATTAAGAAAATGAAAAGGCAAGCCAGCTCCAAGGAGAAAATACTCACATGTTTTCACAAAAAGAAACATTTCACATATTTCTAGCTTACAAAGAGCTGGTACTCAGACCATGTGGAAAAAAAAAACTCTTACAACTTAATAGCAAGAAGATAAATTATATCATTTTAAAAACAGGCAAGAGATTTGAACAAAGACTATACAAAAGAAGCTATATAGACAAAAGACCAGTTATCACTCCAAAAGACGCTAAAGATTATTAGATATCAAGGAATGCAAATAAAGCCACAATAAAATCCTACTACGTGTAAGGCCATCACAAAGGCTAAGATTAAAAAGGCTGACCACACTAGGTGCCGGTGAGGAGGTAGCACATCTGAAATCACACACATTCATGGTCGGCGGGAGTGTAAAAGGGAACAGACCACTTGGAAAACGGGCTGGCAGCTTTAGAAAAAAGTTTAACCAACAACTACCATATGCCCCAGCCATTCGCAACCCAGGAGAAGTAAGTATATATGCCCACACATGTGCAAATGAATGTTCAAATCGGCTTCGTTTAAAATAGCCAGAAATTACAAACGACCCAAATGTCCATCCACAGGAGGTATAGCCATCAATGGACTAGAACTCAGTGATAAAACAGACATATGCAATGACATGGATATACCTAAAAAAAACCATCATGCTGAGAGAAAGAAGACAAGCAAAAAAACGTACACACTGTATGATTCTATTCATAAAATGCAAACTAATTTATAGCGACAGAAGAATGCTTGCCTGGGGCAGAGGGCAAAGGAAAGGACAAAACATGAAGAGACCAGAGAAGTCTTTGGGGGCTGATAGAGATATTCTGTATCTTGACTGAAGTAGTCACTTCATGGGTATACACAACTGTTAACATCCAGAGAATTCATTCAGATGTAATTTATTGTGTGTAAATTATGCCTTAAAGTTGATAAGGAAAAAATAAATTCACTTTGCTACTCCTCCTGCTACTAGAATCAAGTTAGAACGTTACTATTGCCAACCTCATGGCCACACGAAACACAGAAAACTGCATGCAAGTTGCTGAGGATAGGAATGGTACTGCAAAATCCTTTTTATTTATTGAGGATCAATTCAGGTGTTCAGCAGTGTGCTAGGCACTCTATACATACTCTATACACATTATTCAATATTGTGTAAATAATACTTAATATTGTGTAAATATCTTATTAATTCTAACAAGTTTGATGAGGTAGACACTATTACTTCTGTTACCGAAGAGGAAACAGGCTCAGAAGGAGCTTATCAAATTGACCCCAGATGGTAAATGGTAGGTCTGGATTCAATGATGGATCTGGAATCAAACCAGGTAAGCTAGACTTCAAAAGACAATGCTATCATTTCCTACAGTGCATAAGGCATCCTCAGGAAGGCAAAGCCCTGACGGCCCACAGACAGGAAGGGTTCCTAGAGCTTTTGTTCATTATCCTTTTCAAAGGGGCCTGAGAGGGTGGGAAGAGGGGTATGCCTCTGCTTGTGAGGCCAAGGAGAATCCTCTCACTGGGCTCCAGCATCTGCTGGTATTTTGCTAATTCTTGGCTCCTCCATACTCACCCACCCACTGGTTTCCCAGAGAAGAAAAGCCAAAATATCTTGGCTGAACAGGCGAATGGGTCACAGATGACAGAGGTGAAAAAAAAAAAAATCAAGAAGTTCTGTACAAAGCAAAAACAAATTGCACACTTCCTAGTTCTGCATTTTCCTTATTCTCTTTGAGTTATCCGTCTTGTGAAACATTCTTCCGTCCACATTTTCATTCATCACAATGGAAAATGTGAGGCCAATGGGTCATGCTGAAAGTTTAAATAAATGTACAGTCTTCCCATTTCAGACCAGCTATAACCCAGTTCCCCAGAAGCCAGCCAACAGATCAAGAAGAAGATGGCTTGAGCGGCAGAGAGTGGGCCACAGAGAGAAAAGAGTGGAAGCTCAGATCTAAAGGGGTATTCAGGATGGGGACCAGCTCTGAGATGAGGGGGCACAGACCTGGGTTCTGGGATTAGCACTGTCTAATCATCTGTGAGGCTCTGGCAAGTCACCCTCTCTCCCTGAGCCAATCTCAAAAGATTAGATTGGTTTTGATTTTCAACTCAAAGACAAAGGCCCTCCATTAATAACCAGAAATAATCTTTCCCTAAACCTTTAAAATTCTCATGCACCTCCTCTTTGTGAATTGCTCTGTTGCCTCTTTAATTTCCCAGTAGCCAAGCCTTTCTTTCTGAAATCTGTACTATAAAAACAGGCAGCTTTTCATTTATCAGTATACATTGTGACACCAAATAAAAAATCTTAAACTATATACAAACATTCAGTGAAATTCTGTCATAATCCTGAGTGTGTGTCACTGATGGTCAGGGATTAAATGTGCTAATTAATGCGGATTGTGTCTGGGGTGGTTCCTCATTTCCATTCCTGACTTAGTATAAACTGCAATATTACCAAAGCTCTTCACTCCCTCCTCACACAGGTTAAGAATTCATTCACCACGGGAGGTGTGCTTTTGTGATCACGTAACTGGCTTCTCCTCCCCCAACCAGACTCTGCCAAATTGTTTCTGGTAAGTCAGCTTTGGAAAGTAAAAATTCCCTAGACGTTCTGGACGGGGTGTGAGAGGAAGAGACATAACCCAGCAGGGGAACTGAAACATCCCCGCTTGTGTTCATTTCTGTCCCGGGAGGGTGGGGGGAGGGAAGCTGCAGAAGAAGCCTTCAGAGCAAACAGACTTGCGGGACTTTTGCTGCAAACAATTGGGTACTGCATCCAGCTGTTGACCGAGGCAACTAAAACCACTGGAGAACAAGTGGGCCAGAGTTCTTGCTCCAAAAACAAGAAAGTAGCTCACTTCTGCTTCACGCAATACAGCCTAAAACCTATATTCTAGGTGCCATCCCTGTAGCTCAATGCGAGTGTTGGAAGGCAACTTTGACATCATTAGGCCAGTGACCCCCCCCCTTCTTAAAGAAGTAGAATCCTTTATTTCTACATACAAAGTTTTATGCAGAACCATGATATACAAAAATAAAAACAGAACTGCTCGGGGGTGGGGAGGGGGAACACACACACACACACGTGGATAGTTCCGCCAGCTCAGCGGCCATCATCCCTTTCATCTGTCACCATTCTGGATTCCCAGGGCCGTAACCAACAATATTAAGTCTGTTGATGTGTGCCGATTTGTGTGTGAATGGTAGGTCCACTGATTTGTGGAGTTTACAGATAAACACATCAATGACCACACCTTTATTTTGGCTCAGTAGGCTGGGGTGGGTGCTCTCTGTTTTCTTCCTTGGATCTTCTCCTTCAGTGATCACATCAGCTCTCAGTGTTTCACTTACCATTTCCACACGGAAAACTCAAACTGTACATTTTTAGACACACAATCTCTCTAGTGGGCAAAACAGGGTGTCTGCGACATACTGACGGGAAGGGGCAAGCAATGGATCCAGGGATCCATGTAGACAGGAATCTGGAAGTCTGGAAGCAGAATCCAAAATTCTGGACAGGTCTCTAGTTGTAAGAGAACTAGTGAGAAAAAAAGAAAAACAGGACTTCCTAAAGACTCAAGGTACAAGGCAGGGACTCGGTCAAAGGGACAGATTTTGAGCAAGAGCCCTTTTTAAAATTGGGGGCCAAAGGCAGAGGGGGACTAGCTTTCAGGCTGACATGATGCCAACCTCTAGAGGTTCAAATGAGGTCCTTGAATTCTACCCCACCTCACTCCCGTTGTGAGCAGAACCGCTTCACAGGTCTGTCATAAGCTCTGAGAGGACAGAGCCAGGCAAACCTTCACAGCTGAGAAAGTCCAGGTCCTACTTGTCTAGCAAGCTGGAAGCATGTGACGAGCTGAGAAGATGCAGGCCAGATGTTCCTAATCTTTTTTCAGGTCATTCACTGAGACAGATGCAGATCCCTATCAACCCTAGAGTCATTTCTCTCCTTATTGCTGCTATAAAACTAATGTTTTGTCCACAAAACTGCTATGAGACCCTATAGTCCCAGGGAAGGTAAACCTCCTCCCATTCAGCCCCATAAGTCGAATCCCAGTTGGTCTAAAAGCAGTTATGCAAACACATTCCCTTTTGCCAGGAGTGGTCCAAAGGTGGGCCTGTAACCTAGTTCTGACCAAAACAACAACATCATCATCATCAAAATCCAACTCCATAAGGGGTTTTTGAGAAGGGAAAGTGTTTAACTTTCTTGGTGACATGCTTGAGCCACTGAAAGAACCCTGACACTTCCTGCCTCTCACTTTGCTAAATGAACACCAATGCCCTTGTGATTTAAGTCACTATTACTCAGATTTTCTGTTAACTGCTGCTATAAGTTTTCCTGACTGATCTGCTGACCTACTGGAAAACCAGATGAAAACTATGAGGTCTGTATTCTGTAATAACCTTCATTATGTGGATATACAATGTTTTTTTGCCTTCAGTTTTAGGAGGTTTACAGATTTTAGAATCCTTACTCTGGATTAATGGTTCTCAAAGTGTGCTCCCTGGACCAGTAGTATTAGTATCACCTGAGAACTTGTGATACTTGTCATTTCTTGATGACGACCCTGGACCTACTAAATCAGAAACCCATTCAACGGGGTCTTGCAATTTGTGTTTTACTAAGTCCTCTAAGTGATCTGATTCATGTTGAACTTTGAAGAACATTGCTCTGAGCCAAGCATTACTCAGTTTTTGTGATGACAGAAATGTTTAGATCTGTACTGTCCAGTATGGTAGCTGCTAGCCACATGTGGCTATTGAGCACTTATGATGTGGGTAGTGTAACTGAGAATTGGTTTTAATTTCTCCAAACACCTGCCCACAGCTAGTGACACCTGTATTGACACTGCAGCTCCAAATAAACATCAGGGATTTTATATTTTCAAGTGGCTCCTAGTACCAAGTCACAGAATAAGCCAGTGGTTCTTATACTTTAGTGTGCATAGAATCACTAGGGCAGTGGTCCCCCCTAACCTTTTTGGCAATAGAGACTGGTTTCATGGAAGACAATTTTTCCATTGAATGTGGGGAGGGGGGTGGTTTCAGGATGATTCAAGCACATGACATTTACTGTGCACTTAATTTCTATTATTATTATTATGTCAGCTCCATCTCAGATCACCAGGCAAGATCCCAGAAATTGGGGACCCTTGCATTAGAGGATTTTGTAGAACAGACTGTAGGCCCCAACATGCAGAACTGATGATTCAGTAGATTTGCCTAGGGCCTGAGAATCTGTCTGTCTAGTTGGTTCCTTGGAGAAGGGCATGACAGCCCCTCCAGTAATCTTGCCTGGAGAATCCCACGGACAGAGGAGCCTGGCTATGTGATGCTGATGGCACTGATGCAGGGAGAGCACTTTGAGAACCACTGGGCTTCTGAGGTGGAACTAGTGGTTAAGAACCCGCCTGCCAATGCAGGAGACATAAGAGACTCGGGTTTGACCCCTAGGTCAGGGAGATCCCCTGGAGGACATGGCAAGCCACCCCAGTATTGTTGTGTGGAGAATCCAATGGACAGATGAGCCTGGCAGGCTACAGTCCATGGGGTCGCAGAGAATTAGACACAACTGAAGTGGCTTAGCACACACGCAGCACAAGGTAAACAAAATTTTCTTGTGCCTTCCTACAACCTATATGATAGCCACTTTTCTACCATTCTAACCAATATTTTACTTTGTGTTCATCAAATTAACAAACTGGTAAAGTTCCTGGACAGTAGAAGCTGCTATCTTTGAGCTTTGTATGTCCCACTGTACACTCAAGCTCAGTGCCCTGGGTTTAGCATGTGCTTGATATTATGAAAAAATGACTCGCCCCTCAAAGAGGAAAAGTTTTGGAAGGGTCTACCATGTTCCAAAGACCATGACTATGTCCTTTTAATCAGGTGGCAGGACGTTGGTTTGAAAAGAGATGCACAGAAAGGTTAACTGCCTACGGTACTAGGCCCTATTTCTTATCTTTCTATATTTCAAATTATTATCTCGTAAACTGTTTAGATCTAAGTCTATTTGTAGAAGCGATATATGTGTGTGTCTGTGTGTGTGGGTAAATACTGAAAACTAAATTATTCAAGAATCAAAAATACTTCTGATGCTATAACGGTGGTATGAAAGGCAAAAGGACTGGTGATCTGGACAGGGTGCTCCACCTTCTCAAATAACACCACACAGAAAACCACCTCTGCCAAAGACCTGGCTGGCCAGCAATCCGGCTTTCAAGCAAGCATTAATGGGAAAGACAAGAATCAAGGACAAACACACAGGGGACTTTTCTGAAGGTCAGAAAAGCAACAATAAATACCATGCCCAGAAAAGCTTTTAAACCTGACCTTTTCCTCTGCTGAAGCCATTCGCTTTCCAGCACCCTCAATCTAATAGACTGAAGTGGGCTGAAATGGCTCTTAGGAGAGAGCTGGGGCTAGTCTGTTCCTTCACGCTGCCTCTCCAGCACTACTCTAGCAGCAGCATTCCGGGTAATTACATCATTATACCATAATGGAACACATGCAGTTCAAGTGAAACAGCCCAGCAGCTCCCAGTCGAGGAGAGGAGAAAAAGGCTACCCCTCACCATTCAATTTCCATTAACCCTTCAGGTTCTGGATTATTCTCAAAGGCAAACCACCCTTATATAGGACTTTTCATAATTTTAAAAGAGGCCATGGAGGTGGAGCTTAGCTGAAGACTAGGAACCAAGTGTATACATTCATGTCATGGAAATCTTTCACTAGAACAGCCATCAGGAGACCTGGCTACAGCTCTGGCTGTGCCATCAACATCTTATATAACCTTGGGGGAAATCATTTGCATCTTTTAAGTTTCAGTTTCCTTATCTATAAAGAACAGTAAAACTCTCAGAGGATCCCAAAATGTTCTGGTAGGCAATCTGGGATTAGATCGAATGATCACAAGAGCTCTCCCAGCTCTAATATTCTATTATCTAAAAAGACTCCACCAATCAGGAAGGCAGAGGAGTAAGAGATTAAAGGCCAACTCAATATGGTCTTCAAGCAGTTAGTTAGATGAAGATTTCTGCCTCTACTGTTAACTAAACATCAGTGTCAGACTATCTTCACCAATATCCACAGCAACTTTTCAAAAGACCAAGGCCAGAACTCATTAATGTATCTTAAGACTGTCTCCCCAAAGAGAGAAAAGACAGACACAGGAATACAAAGCATATTGGGATAGAAGCTAGGAAACCGAGGCCCTACCTGTCATTGATTCCTTCTTTAACCCTGAGTCAGTCGCTTAACCTTGGTCAACTCATCTTTACGGCACAGTGGTACAGGGGAGAGGGGTTAGAACTGGACCCTTTCAGTTCAAGCAGTCTATGATATGAGATCTCTGAACAAGTTTCGAATGCACCTACTGGATACTAAGGCTGCAGGGGTGGGTGGGGGTTGGCACCAACAGCATGCGAAGACTGTCAAACCTTGCAAGACAGAAATGAGTTTTCTTATGATATTCTAAAGGTTTTCTCACAGACGTGTCACAAATATTATCTAACAGACCTCAAGGACAGAATTAAAACATACAAAGCTACATATTAATTGCATATCTGATAATTTTCTCTTCCTAGTGCCCAAAAGGAAGAATATAAAAATGTGTTCTCTGCAGTTGTATTCTGGGCTTCATACAGAAGGTAAGAGACTTTGATTTTTAGTGGTAAGGTAATCTAGATATTCTGGAAGATCTCCCCAAGGAAACAATATAAAAAGCTAAATAGTCCTAAAAATCAATTTTAAAAATGCATAATTGGCACTTCCTTGGTCCAGTGGCTAGGACTCCATGCTCCCAATGCATGGGGCTTGGATTTGATCCCTGGCCGGGAAGCTAGAACCCAACTGCCACAACTAGGATCTGGTGCAACTAAATAAATGTTTTTTAATTAAAAAAATAAACAAAAATGCATCATGCTGAGCTGTCAAGAATACTTGAGAGAATGAAAATTAAAGGAATCTGCACAGAGCAAAAATTAAATGAGATGAAAAGCAGGTGGAAACAACCCAAATGTCTGTTAGTAAAGAAAGGATAAACAAAATGCATCTTACGCATATGATGGATTACTAGCCAGCCTGAAAAAAGGAAGTTGTCATGCTACAGCATGGATGAAGGCTGAAGATATTATACTATGTGAAAGAAGCCAGAGACAGTGCAAATTTTCTATGATTGCACTTATATGAGGTAACCGGAATAGTCAAAATCAGAGACCAAAACTAGAATGGCAGTTGCTGGGGGCTGGAGGTAATGGAGTGTTATCGTTTAACGGGTACAGAATTTCAGCTTGGGAAGATGCAAACGTTACGGAGATGGATGGTGGTGGGGATCATATAACATTGTGAATTATCTAATTCAGTGCAAGTATGCACTGCCACTGAATTGCATACTTAAAGTCTGTTTACACGGTTAAATTTATATTGTAGACCTTTTGACAATTTATTGGTACACAAAATTTATACTGTGTACCTTTTCACAATAAAAAAGAATTAAATGAAAGCAGAAATCCTGGAAGGAAAGAGAGCACTGAAGCCAGCTTCTGCCCTGTGGCTACGTAACGAACACTAGTGAGCACTGCGATGATCATTTATGGCACGGGCACCTGCAGGTAAGTCCTGGGCCCACCTTAGGTGAGACAGGCTTACATGAAAACTCCTTTTGATTTGGGATACCAATGGACTATACCCTCAATATAGAGACGACGCATAAGCAAATCCACAGCACTGAAAGGGACCACAAAGAAACTATCTTGTCTCACCCAGAAGAGGAGGAGTGTCTCTGCTAAGAATCCATAACCAAAAGCTGGCTCTGACGAAGATCTGTGATCACATCCATGCAACCTCAAGTGAAGATCTACAAGTGGTTCACTTAGCAATATTTTCAAGATATTGGCAAAAGCAACTCCTCATCCTTTCTAGCAGAATAAAGGTTTTACCCAGGCCTCAAATAATTCCCACAGATAAAAGTCTTAAGGAACATTAGATCTTAAAACAAAAGCAAAACAAAAACCACACATCCCAAAATAAGCCACATGAGTGACAGCCAAGAAAAACAGAGCAAAATAAGATCCCCAAAGCCTTCAGATATTGAAACTAGAGGCAAAATATGAAATGTCTATGAGTTTTATATCTTAAGATTTAAGAGAAAGACTGGAAAAATTAGCGAGGAACAAAAGAGTATTGAAAAAGAACCATGTACATTTGAAAACATACCAAACAGAACTTCCAGAAATGAAAGCTATAGTTGAAATTAAAAAATTAATGGCCAGGTTAAACAGATGATTAGATATAGCTAAACAATTAATTAGTAAATTAGAAGAGCAATCCAAAGAAATTCCATTGGATGTGACCAAGAAATGAAGATTAAAAAAAATCAGAGTTAAATTGATGACAGTTCTAGAGGGGTCTAACATGTATCTACTCTTTTCACTGAAGGTGAAATAAAATTAGAAAAATTAAAATTATTCAAACAGCTAATGGCTGATAATTTTTCCAGAATAACTGAAAGAATACCAAACTTCAGATCCAGCAAGCTCAACGCATGTCAAGAAGGATAAATAAAAAACAACATATTATGATGAAATTTAAGAACACCAAAGACAAAAAAGATATTAAAAGAGAAGCAGAGAGATCATCTACAAAAGAAGAGCAATTAGACCATCAATTGGCTTCTCAACAGCAAAAGTAAGATCTAGAAGACCACAGAAAAGTATTTTCAATGTATTAAGAAAAAAATAACTGTCAAGAGAATGAGGCCACAGACTGGGAGAAATTTTTGTAAAACAGAGATCTGATAATGGACGGCCATCTAAAATATACAAAGAATGCAAGACCTCACCAAAGAAGACACAGAGACGTCAGGTAAGCTATGACAAGATGCTCCACATCATATGTCATTAGGGAAAAGCAAATGAAAACAATGAGATATCTCTACATATCTACTGAAATGTTGGTGAGGAGATGGTACCAACAGGAACTCTCATTCATTGCTGGTGGTAATGCAAAACGGTATGGCTATTTTGGAAAACAGCTTGGTAGTTTCTTCAGAAACTAAACATGCTCTTAGTTTATGATTCAGCAATTATGTTCCTGCTACACTTACTCACGAACCTGAAAACTTATGTCCACACAAAAACTTGCACATTGATGGTTAGAGCAGCTTTATTCATAATTACTACAACCTAGAAGCAACCAAGATGTCTATCAGAATATGAATGGATAAACTGCGGTGCCTTCAGACAGTAAAATATGATTCAGCACTAAAAAGATATATGGATTAGTCCCAACACTAGAAGAAATGACTATGCTACATGATAAACGGTATTAACTAATGCTACTGTGGCAATGACAAAGAAAATACAAGTATCAAATCAGTATGGTATATACCTTAAATCTGCATGTCAAATATAATCCAGTCAAAAAAAAATAAATGATCAAGCCATACAAAGATATGAAGGAATCTTAAATGCATATTTCTAAATGAAAGAAGCCAACCTGAAATGGCGACATACGGTGTAACATTCTGGAAGAGACAAAATTATGGGGACAGTAAAAATATCAATGGTTGCCAGGGAGAAAGGATGAACAGGCAAAGCACAGAGGTCTCTTACGGCAGTGAAAACTACTCTATATGATACCATAAGGATGGGTACGTGCCATTACACGTTTGTGCAAACCCACAGAATGTACAGCCATAATGTCAACCATGGACTCCGGGTGACTATGACCTGTCAATGTAGGTTTGTCAGTTTTAACGAATGTACCACTGCGGCAGAGAACGTTGAGAATGAGGAGGCTACGGGACTTCCCTGGTGGCTCAGATGGTGAAGAATCTGCTTGCAATGCAGGAGACCTGGGTTGGGAAGATCCCCTGGAGGAGGGCATGGCAACCCTGGCGGGCTGCCAGCCCAAGGGGCTGCAAAGAGCTGGACATGACTGAGCGACTAAGCCCAGCACACGCAGGTACACAGGCAGGGAGTATACGCGAAATCTCTGTGATTTCCCCTCAATTTTGCTGTGAGCCGACAAGCGCTTTCTAAAAATCTTAAAAATACTAACTATCAGTGCAGAAGTTTATAGCTAATGAAACTTTCAACAATGAAAACAAAATAAAGTTCCTTTCAGACAAAAACCGTGATTGCCACAGACAAACCCTTACTGAAGTCAGTTTTAAAGGATATATTTTAGGAAGAAGAAAAACAATCCCAGATGGAAGGTCTCACATGAAAGGAAATAAAGACGAGCAAAGATACTGATAAATACGTGGGAAATCTGAATTCTGCCAGTAGGAAATAAGATTACTACTTAATCTGTAAAGTTAGAAATAGAGAAGTTAAAACTAAAACACTGGGTAACGATAGCGTAAGTTGGAAGGAATGATTGTAGTTTTTCTGTTTCTTATATAATTTAGAAAAATGGTGGCTCTCCAGAAGACATGTGCACATTTTAATCCCTGGAACCTGTGAATATTATTAGAAAGCAAAAAAAAAAAAGAAAGAAAACCTTGAGCCACCATAAGCTTAGAGAGGCATGGAAAAGATTCTCCCCTAGAGTCTTCTGAGGGAGCGCACCCTATGACAATTTGATTTTGGACTTCTGAGCCTCCAAATTGTGAAAGATTAAATTTCTCTGGTCTTAAACCAACAAATTCGTAGTTATTTCATACAGTAACCATGGGAAACTAACATAGAAGGTAAAGATGTTTAGACCAATCAAATTAAAATTTATATGCTGATAAAGAAATCAGTTCTCACTAAATGGATTTATAAAAATTTAAATTGAGTAAAATTACTGACTTTTAAATAGGAAAGGGTAAGTGTAAGACTCATACAGAAAGACAGAATAGCAGGAAGGAGAGACTCAGGCAACCATATGATAAAAATATACTATAAAGCCTCATTAATTAAAACAAAGTGCATGGTCATATATACAGATAAACAAATGACTGGAATTTAATATATTATAAATCCATAAATGGGTACTAATGCATAAAATACTTAGTTTATGATAGAGGTGACATCTCAAATTCTGGGAAACAGGTAAGTGTTAGTGCTCAGTCGTGTCCAACTCTTTGCGACCCCATGGACTGTAGTCCGCGGAGGCTCCTCTGTCCATGGGATTTCCCAGGCAAGAATACTGGAGAGGGTTGCCGTTTCCTTCTCCAGGGGATCTTCCTGACCCAGGGATCGAACCTGGGTCCCCCACTTTGCAGGCAGAGTCCTACTGTCTGAGCCACCAGGAAAAAGAGATATGAGATGGAATTTAAGATTGAAATGAGACTGTGACAAATTTGAATCTGTCCTAAGCACAGATCAGGATAAATTCCAAGTGATCAGAGCTTTAAATGTAACATAAAAAGAAACTATGAAAGCAACAGAATAAATGTAGTACATTTCTTTTATAACTTTTTATTACAAAGATGCCTAGAAGCCATAAAAAATAAAAGATCATTAAAGTGATTACACAAAACTATAAATCTTACATGACAATACAAACAAATATGTATAGAAGCATGCACAGGCAAAGCATGCTAACATACACTCGTACAGGTAAAACAAGAGAACAAATGTTAAGCTGTTAGAAGTAATAAACATTGTGCTAGCATTTGCGAGTCCCATTATAAAAGGCCAAATCTCTTAAATAAAGAGCTTCTACAAATCAATGAGACCAAGAACTCTGCAGAAAATGAGCAAGGCATATGACAGGTTGCTTGCAGCAAAGGAAACACAAATGATTTTTTAAACATGTGAAAAGATGATCAGTGATGACATACAAAAGGAATACAAATCGAAACTCTACTGAAATTCTATTTTCTACCCATGAGACTGGCAAAAATCCAGAAGTTTGACACCTATGTTGTTAAGACTGTGGAAACATGCACTTTGGTATATAGCTGTGGGAGTGTAAACAGATCCAAACCCTCTTGAGGGTAATGTGGCAAAATTACATAAAATGTACCTAGATTACAACAGTACAGATCTTTTGACTACAAGATTCTTTTCTAGAAATTTGATCTAGAGACAAACTGATACATGTGCATAAGGATATAGGTACACTTTTCAGATTTACTTAAAGGAGAAGGCTGAAAACAATGTAACTGTCAATCAATAAACATTTAGTTGTGGTTCCTTCAATTGACGAAATACCATCTGACTATTAAAAAAAAAAGAAAAGAAAAGAAAAGGGGGCTTCCCTGACAGTTCAGCAGGTAAAGAATCCACCTGCAATGCAAGAGACCCCAGTTCGATTCTTGGGTCAGGAAGATCCACTGGAGAAGGGATAGGCTACCCACTCCAGTATTTTGGGGCTTCCCTGGTAGCTCAGATGGTAAAGAATCCGCTTGCAATGCAGGAGACCTGAGTTCAGTCCCTGAGTTGGGAAGATCCCCTGGAGGCAGGCCTGGCAACCCACTCCAGTATTCTTGCCTGGAGAACCCCCACGGACAGAGGAGCCCTGGCAGGCCACAGTCCATGGGGTCGCAAAGAGTCAGACATGACTGAGCAACTAAGCAGAGCACATTAAATATATATGTCTCTGTGTGTGCGCATATATAGTGGGAAAGTAAACCCATGTATCAATATGGAAAGAGTATCAAGATATACTAGGTAGAAAAACCTAAGTACATAGAAAGTAGTGCTTTATTACTACCTGTATAAAATAGTTAAACAGAATACATACATATCTGTATCTAATAATTTGTATTAGAATATAGTCTAATATATACTATAGGCACATATACATTGGGGAACTGGAATTGGGCATATGGAGACAGGAGGATAAAAGGGAGATTTTTCATAGTACAGCTTTTCAAATATTTGATATTAAAACCATGTGAACATATTGTCAATCACATTTAAGAATTTTAACAAGTATGAGTAACAGAATACCTAAGATAACTTCTAATCATTAAACAGAGTATAACTTCCAAATTAGTACAAGAGTAAAAATAAAACAAGAAAAAGTAAGGTAAAATACTCAGTCCAAAAGACAAGAACACACATCACTACCCTAGATGGTTGAAATCTAAAGATTTCCATAATCACAATAAATGTAAATCAATTAAACTCACCAATGAAAAGACAAAAACTGTCTTAATGTATTAACCATAACAAACGTGAATTAACTAAACTTCTGACTTGAAAGACAAAGACTGTCAGACTATATAAAACATAATCCAGTTGTACATTGTTCTTAAAAGGGACTTCCCTGGCAGTCCAGTGGTTAAGACTCAACGCTTCCAATGCAGGGGACACAGGTTCCATTTCTTGTTGGGGAACCAAGATCCTATATGCCACACTTGCAGGGTCAGAAAAAAAAAAATACACCTGAAATATAAGAGCAGTGGTAGGCTGAAAGTCACAGGATGGAAAAAATAAAAATTGCTTGAGGCATGTATACTACTCAGAAGAATGCTGGTACAACTAAATGACTATCAAGCCAGGAGATATTAAGACAAAGGGTTAACTCTCCACAGACAGGAGGTTCAAAGGCCCAGGAAGATATGTAATTCTAAAACGTGGCCTCATAAAGCAAGAGCTGTGATCACTGCAAGTAGAAATTGACAAGTCCATTATCATAAGGGGAGATTTGATACAACCTCTTAGTAGTACATGTAAAAAGGGCAAGGCTCTTCCTGCCTCCTCAAATTAATCTGCTTTGGACTGTTACACCATCATATCAGAAACAAAGTTTATCCCTTATTACTGAGAAAATTAATCACGATGGAGAGACATGCCTCCAGTCTGGTTTTAGTGACCAATATTCAAACACAGAAACGGGAAGTTGCACATCCAAACATAGATACTAAATCAGATGGCTTTGTCAGTGCCTCTGTGTGTTGAGGCTTCAATTTTTTAATCTGTAAGCTCCTCAAAGGAAAATATTGCTTTCTCATACACATTTGTATCTATCCCCGCATCAACCACACACCTGGTACATAATACATGTTCAATCAGCATTTTATTGAATCCTTTATTGTACACCACTTTAAAAAATACCTATTCATTCCAACATTTATGAAGCACCTCTTACGTACCGGGCACTAGGTTAAATGCTGGGAATACACAGATGAATGAAACAAGGTCTGTACTCCAGCAGAAGAGAAACAGACTTTTTTCAAAAATTACATATGGAGGCTATAGTTATAACTATAAGAACTATTGATGGAGAGGTAGAAAGAAAAGCCCAGAAAAAGTACCTGGAGATCTGAGGGTAAGTTCTCAACCATTTAACAGGTATTTACAAGCAGTCACTGTATTCCAGAATCAGACAGATGCTATAGGAGGGACATTTAAGTCGAGCCTTGCCAAGCACATACGGGGGCTAGGTCAGGCAGGGGACATTCAGGACAAGAAAGGAGGAGCATGTGAAGTTGCAGGGGAAATGTGATTTGCTCAGGTAGCTTGGGTAATGACTAGAACCTACATTCCCAGTGTCTTTTCCATATTAATTCTTGACACTCATTCCCCTAGGACCCTATTTATTCCAATAGAGATCCTTGTTTAGATCCAAGGCTTTCAACTGTAGTCCAAGATGAAATTCTCTTAAAATTGCAGCAAAGTATCCATAAATTTAGCTTAAAAATTTCATGAGATAATTGCACTGAATACAATGAATGCTATTCTCTATTTCAGTTTTAAAAATGCTGCTTACAACTCACTACTACTGACTTCACCACTCATTAATTGCTCTCTACCCCCAGAAGACTCTTGAGAGTCCCTTGGACAGCAAGGAGAGAGATCAAACCAGTCTATTCTAAAGGAAATCAATCCTGAATATTCATTGGAAGGACTGATGCTGAAGCTCCAATACTCTGGCCACCTTGATACAAAGAGCCAAATCATTCAAAAAGACCCTGATACTGGGAAAGACTGAGGGCAGGATGAGAAGGGGACGACAGAGGATGAGATGGTTGGATGGCATACCTGACTCAATGGACACGAGTTGGAGCAAGCTCTGGGAGACAGTGAAGGACAGGGTAGCCTGGCATGCTGCAGTCCATGGGTCCCAAAGAGTCAGACAGAACTGAGCAACTGAACAACAACAACCATTTTGTAAAACTCTTACTGATTGTGACAGTTCAGATGTACTTTTCCCAAATGGAAGTGTATCTACTTCCTCATTTGACAGCCTAGGACAAGACCTTTCCAGGCATATTTGCTGAGCAACTGCTGTATGCAGAGGAAAAACTGTACTAGGCCTCGAGTGTGGTGTGTGTGGCTAAGTTCTCCAACGAGCATAACCCAAGGATATTCTCAAATTTTCCTGGAAAACCTTTCCCGAACTAGACACATTCACCTCATATCTACTGAGACAGATTTGGATATGCAAATGTTGGGAAAAGCTTCCCAGGTGATAGCGGCTTGCTATTTTTACAAAACAAGTTATTTGTTTTGAAAAGGAATAGACAGGAGACAAGAAAAATGAAACCTCAGGTAAGCAGTGGGACTCTCACCAGAGGTCAAAAAGCCACTAGAAGCAAAGACTAGATAGAATTCAGCTTACTGGATGCCCAGTCCATTTCAGAAAGTTCCTATTAGGAAAACTCTTTTGGTGTTCCTTCTCCTTTTGCACTGACCTTTTAACAGAAATTCCCCAAGGGAGCCTTGGCTTACTCAGTGCTAATTAGATTTCCTCCACCTGCTCTGGGATTTAGAGGGCAGTGCTAATGCAGTGCCCTCCTCGGCTAACAAAGCCACTGGCATTCCCGGTATGCAGGGGCTGGCCTCCAGTTCTTCAGTCAACAGCAATTAAAGAGCTCGAAGGAGGAAGACAGAGATGGGAGGGGTATTCCTCAAACCAAAAAGTCAAGTCCAGCCAAGGACTGGGATTGACTGTTACTAAAGAGCTGAGTGGAAACAGGGAAAATCTTGGGAGGTAGGAATGGAATCTGGGTGAGGCAAGCAAACCAACAGCTACTCATCATCTTCTCATTCCCCTAAGGAATGCAACTGCCATCCAGACTGACGGGATAAAGCTTTGGATGGACGGGAGCCCTTACCTAAAAATAAGTTATCAAGAAACATTCCCCTTTCTCGTTTCAAAACGGGTCCGAACTCAGCCAAGAATGACAAGTCCTCCATAATCCTACCCCTCCCTTTCCAGGCATCATGTTAAAGTAAATGTTCAGCCAGTAACTGGCAGAGTACAGTATGGATGTCCAGTCATTAACTGGCATGTGGCTCTACACCAGACAGTTTCTCTGGGTTGGATTTTTCTCAACTTTCAAAATTGATTTTAAGATCAAACAGGAGAACAAATATAAAAATGTATTGTAAGCTATAAAGCGGTGTAAAAGCTTTACTATAACTCACAATATAAACTCAACTAGATTCCGACATTTACTAAGTTCCTAGAACAGTGCTTATACAGATTTGGCGCACAAATGTTATAACACAAATACTAGCTGTTAGGTATAAAAAAACAAACCAAACAGAATTCTTACGTATGTGGAAATCATAGACTGGTACAGGAGATAAGGTCTCCAACAGAATATTGTGAGTGCTAAGACAGAGTAGCACAAAGTGAGGAAAAAGGAGTAATTTATCCTGCTACTAAGGATAGTGTCTGTCTGGCCAATCAACAGATTAACATTGCTCATTGATATAATTAATTTCCAACTGCTCTATAATAGGCTTGCTATCTGGAAAGATATCCAGAAAAATTCTGTCACCTCAAAAAGCAAGGACTTTATGCATATTATTCTAGGCAAAAAAAAAAAAATTACCTTAAAAGATAAATGCAAAAAAAATGAGCCCATTCAGTTCTCCCATGATTCTCATCACTTCTCTCAATTTGACACTGAAAATCCACATATACTTTGACCCAGAAATTCTACTAAAAACTGACTCTACAATTAAATCACATATGCCTAGAAGTCACTGAAATACAGTAATGGTGATTAAAAAGCATACTATAATCTCTACTAAATGTATACAGATTGCTATAAAGGTAGTCACAGTATGAGCAAACACATTAATAAAAACTGAAACAAAGCATACTATAAAAAGCAAGAATTTCACTAATTATTTGTACAAAGTAAGTAAGAGAAGCAACAATAGACTCAAATAGAAGCTGGTATTTCAATGAATATAGTAGTTTCCCCTTATCTGCAGTTTTACTTTTCTGGGGTTTCTGTTTCCTGTAGTCAACTGTGGTCTAGAAATGTTAAATGAAAATTACAGAAATAAATAACCCATTAGTTTTAAGTTGTGCACTGTTCTGAGTAGCATGATGAAATCTCGCACCATCCTTCTCTGTCCTGTTTGGAATCCGCAAGCATTAACAACATCTGCTCCTGAGATTCAATCACTGATGCTGTCATGGCTCAATGACTCAGGATCCCACAAAGCAAATGATCCTCTTCCTGATATATTGTCATAAGGTCAACAGTGGCCTAATGCTTTGTCACAACACCTGTGTCATTCATCTCACTTCATCTCATTTTTCCCTCCCACATCATCACAAGAAGGGTGAGTACAGTACAATAAGATATTTTGAGAGAGAGATGACATCCACATAACTTTAGTATAGTATATTATCATTGTTCTATTATATCATTAGTTATTGTTGTTAATCTCTTACTGTGCCAAGTTTATAAACATGCATACATACACAGTTATGTATGTATAGGAAAAAACAGTATATATACAGTTTGGTACTATTCACAACCTCAGGTAGCCACTGGGGACCTTGAAACAGATTCCCCCATGCATAAGGGGGGACTACTGTATGTACTATATAAGGAACTATACAGAATACAAATTACGACAAACCTAGATAGCATATTAAAAAGCAGAGACACCACTTTGCTGACAAAGATTCATCTAGTCCAAGCTATGGCTTTTCTAGTAGTCATGTATGGATGCGAGAGTTGGACCATAAAGAAGGCTGAGTGCTGAAGAACTGATGCTTTCAAACTGTGGTGTTGGAGAAGACTCTTGAGAGTCCCTTGGACTGCAAGGAGATCCAACCAGTCCATCCTAAAGGAAATCCGTCCTGAATATTCACTGAAGAGACTGATGCTGAAGCTCCAATACTTTGGCCATCTGATGAGAACAGCTGACTCACTGAAAAAGACCCTAATGCTGGGAAAGACTGAAGGCAGGAGGAGCAGGGAGCAAGAGGATGAGATGGTTCTATGGCATCACTAACTCAATGGACATGAGTCTGAGCAAACTCAGGGAGACAGTGAAGGACAGGGAGGCCTGGTGTGCTGCAGTTCATGGGGCTGCAGAGTCGACACGACAACTGAACAACATACAGAATAACAACAGAAGAGAAAAATTGTAAATTGTGTAAGTTTTCATCTTCAACTTCAGGCTCTAAAAGATCATCTTCAGAGTCAGGTAAAACATCCCCAAGGCCAGGAAAACTCATCATCCCTTTTGGTCTCCAACTGATTCTTTTAATCACTGGCATGCACTGCAGTATAAACTTAGTCACCTCTGCATTAACTGGGTGCGCTTGCAGTGTATATGAACTCGATAGTAAGTATGTGTCTCTACTACTTATGAGCCACAACTTAGTGTAGCAAAATTTAAATCTAAAATGTAATGGAATAGCCAAAAATGTACCTCTGATCAGCTAACATGGCCTATAGATTCTTCTGGTTGCTAAAACTCTAGAATCTGAAACTTGTATCTCTGTCACATTTTGTGGGGTCATTCTCCTCCATTAGAAGAAGCACATCCGGGCAGATCATCTTACTGTTAAATATCTTCTGCTTTGTGCCAGAAACTTTCACCTGCAAAACAGGTGCATGAGATACAAAATATAAAGGGTTTTTGGGGGTGGGGGAGGAAAAAACACATCTTATGTGTTAGCAAATTACAGGAATAACAAAAGCATTTATCCTCACATAAAACCATACAGTTGTGAAATCTTGAGGTTTATGAGAGCTGTATGGAATGTTATTTGGTTAATGGTTATTCTCAGATGATAGGATTTAGGGGATGAATTCTTTTTTTTTTCTCTGAACTTTCCAGCATTTTTTGATTAATAACAAACATGCCCCATTTAAACAAAAGTGATCACCATCCCTTCAAAAAATAAAAAGTGTAATTGATCTGTAGATGCTAATATGGAACTATTGCCATGGTTTATCTCACAGGATTGCAGTGCACCAAGTCATAAGGACTCAGAACAGCACCTGGGATATAAAGCATTCCAGCGTTACCTATTATCATACTGTTTGGTGAAATATAACAAAATGCAAGACAGGGTAATCTCAGCAAGGACCTGGGGTGAAAAAGATACTCCTTTTTCTTTTTTTTAAAAAAAATTTTATTTTTGTGCTGCGTCTTCGCTGCTGGGCGAGGGCTTTTTCTAACTGGGGCGAGAGGGGACTACTCTAGCTGAGGCGGGCGGGCTACTCACTGAGGCGGCTCCTCCTGTGGTGGAGCACAGGCTCTAGAACGCGGCCTTCAGTAGCTGTGGTGCATGGGCTTAGTTGCTCTGTAGCCTGCGGCATCTTCCCGGACCAGGGATTGAACCCTGTGTCCCTGGCTTTGGCAGGCAGATTCTTAACCACTGGCCCACCAGGGGAGTCCCATTTATTTTTCACTGAATACCACCCTGCCCAGATTCCTCAAACTCACTTGCTTCCTCAGCTGTTGAACTGTCAGAGCAGAGGGAGGGGGAAGAAGACTAGTGAGGCCAGGGAAGGAGGAAAGCAAACACAAAGCTCTGCATTGACAAGCTGGCTAGAGTTTAACATGAAAACACAGGCAAGGACACAATCATTCGGAATGTCCCAAGATGAATGGCACAGAACTGCCGTAGCCAAGAACACTGTCTGTGAGGAACGGAGGCGGAATGATGGGAGAAAGGCAGACAGCAAGTAACTCACGAGCTGGCTCCTTCCCCTCCCCAGCGGAGGTCGTAAAGACCCCCAGAGCCAGGCTGTGCTACCCCAACACCCAACATCTGAATGTGCAACTGCTAGGAGGAGTCAGGACCTTCGTGGGTCGGGTTGGGTGGGGCTCAGCCCTCGGAGGGGCTGTCTCCACAATGGGCAGGGCAGAGAAACACTGGAGCCCAGCCCTCACCTAGGGAGGCTGAGACACCCAGCATTGTTAGGAAATGAGGAGAAAGCCCCAGCAGCTGAGACCTGCCACTGAACAGGCCTGGAGTAGGGGTAGGGGGCAGGTGGAACCAAGGAAATCTACACTGAGCCCCACACAACACATACACTTGCGTGTAGAATGGGATTTGCATCACCATGTATATATTATTTAAAAAAAAAAAAAAACCAGAAGAAACTGTACTTAGTCTACACTCAGTGGCCTAATGGAAAGGGCAAGAACTGGGAACCGGAAAATCCTATTCACTGAGTACTTGCTGTGAAACTTTGGGTGGGTTGCTCATCCGTATAATCAGGATATTACATGGTTATTGTGAAGATTAAAAGAGCTCAGGTGGCTAAAACAGATGTCAGGCTCTGACAGACACGGCTCTGCCTCTTACATGTGAGAGGAGGATCCTTTTCCTTCTCTCATTGGAGCCTTCCTCCACGCTCCTCCAGGGGACCTCGGGTTACATGACCAACATCATTCTACTTAGCATTATTTGTATGATGATTATTCACTACACTGGGAGCTCCTTGGGAAGAGGGTTATTATTTGATTCTCTAGTGTTCCCTTTTGGGTTCCAGCATAGCTATGCTCACATAGGGTGGGGAGCGAGCACATGATTGCTGAATGAAGTAGAACTCCCAACACCAGTTCTTAAGGGAGACAACTTTTGTTATGACTATTAGTAAAGTCACGGAAAGGACCCGTGTGACGTCTTAAACATAGTCTAACATCTGTCCTGGCTAGAAAGATTGACAAAAATAAAATCGAAAGCTTTGAAGTTAGGCAGATGTGCATTCAAATCCCTGCACCATCCCTTACAAGGGTGACATCTGGGTAAGTAACACAAATCTTCTAAAAGTTTAGTTCCCTTAAACATAAAATGAGGACCTACTGCATTTAATAGAGTTATTGTAAGAACTGAAATTACATTGTAACACACACTATGCCCCCTACACTCTCGCCCTGACCAAGGCTGCATAGTCCCACAGCTCCTAAGAGGTATCATCCTTTTCCTAACCTCTAAGGCACTTTTCTCCAGGAGGACTCCATGAACCCAAGTGAGAGAATGATTTGTACAGCTATAATGATGACACAGTTTCTTTCCACTATCTTCGAAGACTCATTCATTCATTTGATGACCCTATACCCTCCAAAGGAAGGACATTTGAGCCCTGCAAACAGCATCCTTCCACTTGCTTCTTTCTTTTCTGAAAACCTACAGTCAGAGAGAATAAATGGTCTCTCGTCCTTTCTAGGAAAAAGAAACTACTTTGAATTACTGCTGGCATCTTCTAGGATACGGATTACCTTCACTGTTTAGTGGTGGTGTTACAGATTATACAGACAGCAGATTCAGTAGTGGTTCATTCTGTGTTTTGAACCTTTTGGTACAAGCTGACTTTCGGAGCACCACTGTCATTTCTATGTTCAAAGCAGCAGCAGAAAGGGAAGAGCTTTCTCAGCTGGTTAAGGATGAAAGTCACCAGCAACAAAGACAGAAGGACCCTCAGTCCCTGAAGACTCAATGGATCCATTAGACCAACCCTGGATTCCAATCTCTGAGCTTTTTTTACATGAGAGAGTAACACTGGTATGGTTAAGCTGCTGTGGCCAAGTTTCTCTTATAGCAACCAAACAATTCTAACTTACTGAATGGTGGTCCACTGTGTGGGCACCATCCACATAGGTACACACAGGAAAATCAGCAGGTACAGGTAGTTGGGCAAGTCTTTGGCAAATGTCCTAAGATGCAACTAAGTGGCTTTTTTTTTGGTGGTGGTGATGGGATGGAAAAGGGATTTTTGGTGTGGGTAACAGGTATCTGCTGGGGTTTTTTTTTTCATTCAACACACTTTTACTAAATGTCAGCTCTGTGCCAGGCTTTGTACAAAATATCATCCTTTGTAGGTTGACAAAATGCTTTCACATCAGCCGCTCTCTTTCAGCTCCTACCCTCCTGCCTTTGCTTTAGAGCCAGGGACACTCACCTGGGGTGCTGAGAGAGTAAGAGCGTCTGTGACCCCTGCTGTGGATTGTAGCTGCAAGCACAAAGGTAATAAAAAAGAAAGACACTGAAGTCTTAGTTGACAACATGGTAACAATGCTTCAAATAAATCTGACCAGTTCCTTAAGGTTCAACACTGGATACTTAAACTGTGTTATTCCACTAGTGGCCCTAGTGTTAGGCCCGCTCTACCCCTCTAAATAAAAAAACTCTCTGAGAAGGAAAATAAGAATTCCTCATTTTCCAGCTACTTGCCTAAAGAGAAAAACTATGAAGCAAGGAAAGGGAGAAAAAAACCAGCTAAAGTGGAGAGTGATACATGTAACCTGAATAAATCCTAACAATCTAAGTGCCTTAGTCCTGGGTAGAATGGCATTTAGGGATGTTCCAGCAATCAAAGGTTAAAAAAAAAAAAAAAAGGAATAATCTCAGTCTTTACTTATCAACGGGTAAAATCCATCATTTTATCTAATCATCAACTGTTATAATTGTTCAGGATGTCTCACTTACCAGTCAACCTACCCCAACCTTCCACATCCAGTTTTAAAGCGGTAGTCTTTTCTTTCCTCTTTATCTTTCAGCTCTTTTCTATGGAGATTCAGTGTGTCTTCCTGATCTTTACATTTTTATCCCTTCAGTTTATCAGAACAAAGTTGAGACTTGAGAAAAGACCCAGAAAACAAGAATCTGTCCACTTCAGCAACCAGGGAGAGAGTGGTGGGGAAACCATCAATATTCATGTGAATAACTATTCTGTTACCCATTCTACCCAGCCAGATCTAAAGCTGCCAGGTGGTTGTCATGACTCCCTCCAATCAAATTAGGGACCCCAAGTCATAAAACAGAAAAGGTCAAAGCTTCTAAACATGGGAGTTTAAAATTCTTTAATACATACTGAAGGGGCCCAAGACAAGGAAAACTTTCAAAAACAAAAAGAATACTTAATACATGTAAACTGTTTAGAATACAATGCCTGGCACGGCACTCAATTAATGGAGCTATTATTATGGTTTATGTTAACTAGATCCTTTCTATCTCCAGCTCCTCTGTTGTTAGAGTATCCATACATATTTCTATAATAGATTTACTATGTTGTGCAATACAACCATCCCTTGGTATCTGGGAGGTTGGTTCGAGGAGGCCCAGTGGATAACAACATCTAGGGATACTCACATTCCTTACATTCAATGGTGAATTACAATGAATATAGCTGGCCTTCTGTTTCTGTGGGTTTTTTCCATCTGTGGATACGGAGGGGTGACTGCTGTTCAATCTAAGGAGTGTGGTAGACTTGATAGCTCCCCTAAAGCCAGGCTCTGTTAATGCTTCTTTGTTGCTACAGCCCAGTGCAGTGCCTGACACAGCTGGTATCAACACCTGCTGGTTGAAGGACTTGCTTTTGTTAAGTGAAACATTCCAGGCCCAGTTTACTTTCCATGAGACCCCTTGGCAGAGATTTCATACATCATGAGGTCCGACTGAAGTAATACCATATTAAAGCACGATAAGCAGACCAACCTTGGTCACACATTCCAACCAGTGACTTAAAAGGTTGATCCCAATTTGATCTTATAATCTAGAAACACCAACTTCCTCAGCAGAGATTTTCCATACACCTGACTCCCCTAGGTGTCTCTCCACCCTCATAATGTCCTCATCGGCTCTTGGAGAAAAACAAAATTTTAAAGACCAAGGTCTACAATACAAACGGTCTTGTGTTTATGACAGGTGTGGCTTTTGCTGTGCTATTGCTGGACTCATTATAAAATGATGTCCCTGTCCACAAATACTTACAATAATGAAAGGCCTGGGTGGAGGGCAGACTGAAGCCCCAAGTTCTAGTCTGAGGGCCGCCACTCATCAGATATGTTGGCTATCATATCTCACCAATCATCCATTTCTTAATGTGCAAACTGATGATTCAAATATTTGCCAAATGCCTATTGTCCGCTAGGCATTATGTTGAGTGCTGAAAATACAAAGATGAATAAGAATATCCCTATCTCCCAGGTTTTGGTAATTCTACTGGAGTTGGAAAGAGACTGTATGCAACATAATACAGTGTGGTGAGTGCCATAATTTGAGGACACAGTTCTACAGAAGTACAAAGGTAAGACTCATTATTTCCTCTGAGTGGGTGGTACTCACAACAGGGAACTAAGAACTAAGGAAAGGAAAAAAAAACATGCTAGGGCTTTATTAATTCTGTGCATACAACAGGTAAAGGGGTGGTGAGGAAAACCAATGCCAGAATGCAGCTGCTAAGTTGGATCTCAAATGAAGAACAGATCAAACCCACTAGGATAGTTTTAATTGCAGTGTATAATGAAAATTCTATTTCAAACACAGGGACATGTGTAACAAAGAGAAGATCATAAACGGCACAGTTTCCAATATTCAGGCATTTGACTTAAGCTACTATTATGAAACATTCTCATCGATCATACTGACCTTTTTAAATCAAGGGCTACAACTATTCACCTTGATTTTAAAGGAGTCTGACTTTTGTCTTTTAATCCAGATACAGTTTGAAGGATCCAAGACTCTGCCTCTGTATAAATGTCTCTACAGTCTCAGACATGGGGGATGTTTTTGTTGTAAAATGCTTCATATGGAAAAAGTGTTTAACTGTACAGCAAATATGTGGTAAAATGACAAAGACAGAGGCAACAAGGGACCAGTAATCATTAAAGAGCTTAACGACATATCGCGGTATCATTCCAAATGTGACCACTGATAAAGAGGCAAAATCTTCAGATTATAAACGAGTTTTATAACCAATCCTAGAAATCAGATACAAATATATGAGCTAGAGAGAGAGGAAGAAAAAGGAACCCAGACCTGGGCCTCCCCAAAACCTGTGAAGCTTACAGGGCCAGTGAATGGTGTGTCTCCATCGCTCTCTTTGATTTAGTGATGGGGGCTCCAGATTTTCTTTGGGAGCTTTGTAACCCTGAATTCCTGCCAGGATGTCCTAGCTCTGCATTTACGAAAGTGTATTCCATTCAGAAGCCACAGACACAGACCCTCCTACCACATACCCTCAGACACTCCGAGTCCTCATGTCACCCTCTTGCCAAACCACCTTCAGTACCTTGGAGGAAGTGACCTCTGGGCCCTCCAGACTCATGCATTTACCCCTAGTCTGACCGATCTGACAAGGGAAGCTTATTTAAACTCACATGTTTAAAAGATTAGTCTGTAGTTATGATAAAGGGACATAAGAGAAAAATGTTAATAATAGGTGTGTAAACAGGACCAGACAGGCAGGGAGACTTTTCCCTTTCGAGCTGTGCTCCCTGGATCACAGCAGTGTATTGTCTTAGACTATACTAAGGTGCATTTGCTTCTTTGAGAACTCAATGCATACAACCCATATATGAATCCAAGTAACAAAATGATTCCTTAAGTGGAAAGTCTGCCTGTTTTGGCACTAACCACAAGAGTCCACTAAAAATAACACGTTTTAATAAAGAGATCTAACACTGATACAGTACTTGCAGGTACTCTAAGTGCTTTATATATTAGCTTATTTAATCCTCGCAACTAACCCTATAACTAATGGCATGGATGGATAAACTGAAGCACAGAATATGCCACCTTGTTGGTAGTTAGTGGGATTCAAATATAGGACATCCAGCGTCCGCTACAACTTTTTTGCTACTTAAGTAAAAGGCTGTGTTCAGAAATCTGTTTTCCAGTTTTAGGTCAACACTCAAGCATTTAATTTTATTTTAGGGGGGACACATTCTTTGTCTACTACAGGATGAGACAAGAATGTCCTATAGGTCTGGAAGAACCTCGGTTTCAAGCTATAGACCCTGGTTTCTTTTCTTTTTGGCTGTGCTGTGGGGCTTGTGGGATATTAGTTTCCCACCCAAGGACTGAACCCAGGCCGGCAGGGGTGAGGGGACAAAGTCCTAACCATTGGACCACCAGGGAATACCCGCCCCACCCCCCACCCCTCCAGGTTTCAAGTTCTACTCCAGGCTCCTGACACGGGAGAGATGGTGTGAGTGTCCAGGGGAGGACGGGGAATGACATGCCGGCCAGGAGAGTGTAGCTTACTTCACTCTGAGAGCGTGCCACGCCTTGGAGACAAGAGGACCCAGCTTTAGCTCCTGGCTCCATCACTTGGATGTCTGGTGGTCCGGGGTTAGTTTCTTAGCCTGCGCGTGTTTCTGGCTGAAATGGCAGTAGTATCTACCTCGCAGTATTATAGTAAAGATTGAATGGGAGGTAATAGACTAACACATGCAGAAGTCACTTACTACGTAGTAAGTGACCTGTGAGAGTCACACTGAACCTCCTCCCCTACTTTCACATTTCCTGCTTCCCACCCTGCTTAGAGAGAGGAGGAGAATAAGTCTGCTCAGGAAGAAAAGCACAACTGAGTAACTATGGACACTTGTTTTACTATTCAGCACCATTTGGGAAAAACTGTTCTTCATGCAGTGAGGACATGAACTCGGTGGTGCGGCCACTCACACACCGTCCCACCTACAAGGGAAGCGTTCAGCCAAGTTCTCCAATACCTGGCTGGAGGCCACGATCCATATTAATATGACCCAAGCTGTTAGCATCCTTCCCCAAGATTTTTTAATTTGGAGTTTCAAGAACAGGCCTTTTGGGTCTGTTTTTTAATTTGGAGTTTCAAGAACTGGCCTTTTGGGTCACAGAGACAGGAATGCTAGAGGCTGCAGGTGACTTTCTTGCTTATGACTTAAGAGAAAAGAAATCCAACCACAGGCAAGCAGTCATGAGACGCAAGGGGAGCCCTGGGGGGCTAAAATCTGATTTCGGTATCCCAAGCCCTCAGAGTTGCCCAGGCATCTAAAATACGTCCTTCAATTTTCTGAGCTTCCTTACTATCTTTCTAGCTTTCTGCTTACATTTGTCTGGGGTAGTTTCTGTCATCAGTAATTTAGAAAGTCCTTAAAGCATTAATTCATATTTTATGCCAGACTTTCTGCAAGGTGCCCTATGAACTCCCATGTAATCTTCACAGCAGCCCTGACAGGGAGGCACTGGTTCTTTCTCCCTTTACAGCGGGAACCTCTTTATAAGCCTAGGGTCAGAGTACAGACTGATAGCTAACTCTGTAACCAAATCACACCCACACACCACACCAACCAGAGCTTATTCAGATTGCACTTCCTAGGTCACATCCCCAACCCAAAATAATCATGGGGGCTGGGGGAAAGGAACTTTCTGGTTGGCCAAATCTTAATTAAGGGTGGATGGAGCCAGCATCCTCAGAGCCACACAGAAGTCTTAACAGAAATTAAGGCACTGCTAGTAGGGAAATGGGGGAAGTGGATTCGGGGGAAGCAGTCAGCAAGTGTTCACTGCATACTTAGAAGGAAAAAGAGAATAAAAAAGTTTTTAAGGTGATTTAGATTTCTGAACTATCTGATCAACAACTCCTTCTGCTCACATTACTGTCTCCTGTGATCTCATACTTCCTTAGTCTAATTTAGGACTGTTTTCCTTCTAAGACTTCAACTATTCTCCACGGGGAAGCTAGTTAGTTTACCAGTGACTCTCTAAACACTCATGAGTACCAAATTGAGATGCGGATTTGGTGAGATTATCAAGAGATCTCAAGGCGCTTTCCAGAAGCTATAACACTAAAACCTGATTAAAAGCATGTCCCATTTGACTCAACTAAAACGTCCTTGGCTGTCTCCTTGCCCTGGCTTCCTCCTTAGTAAGCATAAACCTGAAATTACAGGAAAATCAGGCTTCCCTAGTGGCTCAGTTGGTAAAGAATCTACCAGCAATACAGGAGACTGCTTGTTAAATTACTAAAGGATACCTCTGAACTTGTGGAGGCTTTATTTTATGCTTTGTTGGGTCAGGACTATTTTGGTATTACGTTTATCAGTCCCAAAAGGTGTCCTTTGTCTGAGGATATAATCTTTAATTCTAAACTGCAGCCCTTCTAGGGTTTCATTGAAAAGCTTCAGGTCTTTATCATACCCTCCAACCTGGCATATCTCTGCCAGGTATGAAATCTCTCTCTCCTGTGTTGAGAAGCAGCTGAAATCTCAGTTCAGTTCAGTTGCTCAGCTGTGTCCGACTCTGCGACCCCATGGACCGTCCATCAGCAATTTCAGTCTTCCAGCTGTGGTTTCCCCAGGGTCCTGACATTCTTCCTTGGTGGTGGTGGTGATCTAGTCGCTCAGTCACGTCCGGCTCTTTGGCGACCCCAAGGACTGCAATCTGCCAGGCTCCTCTGTACGTGCGATTTACTGGAGTGGGTTGCCCTTTCCTTCTCCAGTGGATTTTCCTGACCCAGGGACTGAACCTGTGCCTCCCACATCGCAGGCAGATTCTTTACCACTGAGCCACCTGGGAATAACAAAAGTCTCACTTCTCCAAGTACAATTCAGAGGTCATCCAAATACGTGAGGGATGTTTATATGCAAGGCTCTATTGCCCCCATCTTCCAAGATTTTCCCTCTCAGTTTCCAGCTGTTTCGTCAACTCCAAACTCTTCAGACAAAGAGTACAGCTTTCTGTCTGAGTTCCAGCCACCCTGCCTTGTGCCTCCTGGGAGATAATAAAACCCTCCGAAGAAAACCCATGTGACTGGGGCTCGCACTCACACTTTGTACCCCTCCCTTCCTTCAGAAGTCAAACCCTCTCTCGTTTTCATCTACTCTGGTTTCTCTTCAGCGATATCAGACACGAGTTTTCATATAGTTTGTTAAGAGCTTATGATTTTTTTAACTTTTTATTTTGTATCGGGGTATAACGATTAACAATGTTGTGATGGTTTAAGGTGAATGGTGACAGAACTCAGTCATACGTATGTGTACCTGTTCTCCTGCACACCCCTCCCATCCAGGCGGCCACGTAAGGCTGAGCAGAGTTCCCTGTGATCTACAGGAGGTCCTTGTTGGTTATCCATTTTAAATACAGCAGTGTGTACGTGACCATCCCAAACTCCCTACCTATTAGAGCTTATAATTTTTTTTTTTTTCTCCTGCAGAAGATTTAACCTCATACAAGGTACTTCACCATTACCAGGACTGGAACTTCCTCCACTCAACATTTAAGGATGAAAAGCTCCACACTCCTGCAAGAGCAATCATCTTCAATCCAGACATATATAAAAACGGTATGGAGAGAAAGTGTTTCAGGCACTCAAACCATACATCATCTAGTCACCTGACTGCTTAATTCCTTCAGAATGCTTCTTTCGCTCTTACCTCACTCAGTTAATATGAAATACTCCGCTCAAGCTTTCTTTCTTTCTTTTTTTTTTTAAAAGTTGGCCGTGTCAGGTCTTAGTTGCGGGGCGTGGGATCTTTTGCTGTGGTGCACGGGCTCCTCTCTAGTTGCGGCGTGCAGGTTCCAGAGCGTGTGGGCTCTGTAGTGCATGACTCATGGGCTCGAGCTGAGGTGGGCAGGCTCGGTAGCCCCTTCGCGCTGTTTTCTATGCCCCATTACCACTTCATGTCCTACCACACTCCCCTTGCTCGGGTGCTCCAAATGCTCTTTTACCCCAAAGCCACTGCCCTTGAGGGTCCTTCTTCCTGAGAATTCCTGTCCCAGGTAACTGTGAGGGTTCTTCCCTCCTTTTAGTTTTTGTTCAGAAGTCAGTTTCTCAGTCAGAGGCCTTCTCTTTCTTAAACACATGTTCGCTCCTCCCTCTGTGCCTTCCCTGCCCCTATTCACCTCCTCCCTGGTGAACTGGAGCACCACTCTCAGGGCCCTTGTCTCTTTCGGTTCCATACTCGGTGTCTAGAACGTGGCTGTATACACAGTAGGTGATCACTAGATATGTTTTCATAAACAAGCACCAGATCTCATTATTCATGTAGAGACTGTATGCTCCTTCATAGGCAGGGAGCTTCTTGTATACTGCTGTATCACTAATACCTCCTACTGAGGTCTTAAATACGGTGGGGACTGTCTACTGAACTAATTTAACAGGACCAGATCTAAGACAGCACGCAAATGCCAGGTGACACCCAGATGTTTTATGATGCCTTCCTTTGTGGCTTTTATTATAGATGTTTTGCAAAGATACGCTGCATTCCTGATTTATACTCGTACGTTCTCCTACTATGGTCACTTATTCTTCCAGCCAACACATATGTCTAATACAGTGAAAGAAATTGGTGAATGTGGATATCTAAGGCACTGCCAGCGTAAAATAGTAATGGCAGCGAATTGGGGGAATGGAAAACAAGTTGGGATCTAAAAGACAGACAAGCAATAAAGATGAAAATGAAGGGACTAAGCAGAATTAGAGCAGACGTTTCTAAGGATCTTGAATTCTTAGAAGGAAAGAGACAGATTTTACTTTAGATGTTAAGTAAGGAACCTGTACAAAAATGCAAGGAAAATGATTAAGATGACAGAAATAGGACGCGTGTATTCCAAACTATGGGAGGAAGAGAAGAGAAATGAAGGAAACCAGATGAACTCAATGGAAGGAAAAAAAAGAAAAATAGATTAGCTTGTCTCTGTGCTTGGCTTTGGGCAGCAAAGCCAGGGTTTCACTTGTTTCTTTTCTGTCTTTGTATACAGCTTTACTGTTCTGAAATAAAATGCGCGTTTTAGACTCAGATGTCCATATGTCAGCTTCCATCTGTTGCCGCTGAGGAAGGTCTCTGGAGGGCCCCAGGTGAGCCCCGGTGTCTGTGCTGACCTGGGTGCTCCCCTTGTACATCAGGCGACTAAGTGCTGTCTAACGACCCTGTTAGCTGGCTCTGTCATGTCTGACTCTTTCTGCAAGCCTACGGACTGCAGCCGGCCAGGCTCCTTTGTCCATGGGATTTCCCAGGCAAGAATACTGGAGTGGGATTCCCATTCCCTTCTCCAGGGGATCCTCCCAACCCAGGTATCAAATCTGGGTCTCCTGCACTGCAGGCAGATTCTTTACCATCTGAGCCACCAGAAAAGCCCTTAAAACCTTGGGTCCGCGCTTAAAAAAGAAAAAAAAACCAAAGGACACTGAAGAGCCAAATGGAGAAAAAGGTGATTCCGAGATAATTAATTATAATCCATGCCTCGGGGATGCAGAGCAAAGGAAAGAGGGCAACAGAAGCAGCTTGTTCTGAAAAAGCTTATTCTTGGAAGAGAAGACCCGGCAGGGAAGGAACAGGAGTAAGATACTCTCCCCCATGTATCTTGCTTTTGCAAGGACTTTTGCCTTGACTCCTTCCCTCTCGCCTTTTCTCTCTGCTTAGACTAAGATCAGCAAAAATACTGATTAATAATCAACGAGGCATAACTGAAGGCAGGTGACCTAGGAGCCCTTAGACTTGCCTGATAAGGAGCAAGCTACAGTGGCCTCTACTGGGAGGAGACCGGCCCTGAGACGCCCCCATCTTCAGGTCACTGGGTCCCAGTCTTGCTCTGGAATGCCAGATCTAGTGTCCCTGCTCTATTTCCCTGCTACATTAATAGACATTCACACTAGGTAAATAATACCAGTACCTTCACCTATTTCAGAAAATAAGAATACACAGTAGGTCCCATCTTAGCACTGAGACAGAATTATCCAGACATGTCCATGTCTGGACACGTCTAAACTATAAAGACATCTAACGGGCAACCAAAGATGATAAGTCCTCCAAGACTGCAAAGGAAGGGACAACAGTGAATGTTTTTTCTGGGACCTCTATGCTCTCTGACCATGAGCTAGCACTGCAAAGCATGGTCCACAACCCTGTATCTGTGTTTTGGATATAACCAGCAGGAGTAGAAATAACGAGAACAACAGGAAGAGCAGTGAACAAAACTAGAAGTCCCAAGTCCCAAGCCTGCCACTGACTAGCTGGAAGGCTGTGAAGGAGCCGATTTCTCTGAATCTCAACTTTCTCTTATTAGATAGGCCAAAGATTAAGCACTGAAGATATATTGCAGTGCTCTATACATGTTAATTCCTCCTGTCAAAAAGTGTTATTAATCAAAGATAATATACACAGAGTGTTTAATAAGAGCCACTTAGTAAGGCACTATTCTAAGCGCTTTGCAGTTATTCTTCTCAATAAGGCAGGTATCACTATCTCAATATCACAGATGAGGAAACTGATTCAGGGAGGTGAAGAAACCTGCCCAAAATTAGAGCTTGTAAGGAGAGGGTCTGGGCCTAGAATCTAAGCAGTCTGTCTCTAGGATGTGTATTTCTTATTTCTGAATACTGGTCCTGCTGCTTCTACCGCCACCTGAACTTCAGAAAGCTATTATATTTCATTAATTCTAAAATCCTTTCTTCCTTAAGCATTTTAACTTCAAAATCAGAATGCTTCTTACAGGGAAGCTACAGTCAAGACATAGCTGTCAACAAGAGCGTACTTGGTTGTCATTTCTGGTGGTGTGATTGGATCAGTACGACTCTGAACAAATAACTCAAGGTCCATTTCAGGGAAAAATGTGAATCTCAGTAGTTGGGGGAAGACTTTTTGTTAAGATCTTCTGGTAAGATCAAGAAGGTGCCAGCTCTGAAAATGGCGGAGTATGTGTCAGTGACTTGGGAGAAAAAATGATGAAACATTTTTCAGGAAAGTTGTACCATCAGTGCTCTTGATGAGCCAGAGGACAACTATCAGGTAGCAAAATATGGTCAAAAAGTGATTCAAAGCTGGAACTGAATATCAGAAAGTTTTAGGAATTCCTTACCAATATACTTCAGATATATTTTCCTTTTTGTATATGTAAGAGAGTAACACACTATAAATCCATGTCCAAGTAAGTCTAAGAGTGCTCTTTTAAAAAGGCATTTTCTCATAAAATAAAATGCATAAAATAACAATGTATATTTAAATATATACCATCTCACACTCAAGGAACACTGAATAATAATGTTTTAAAGGCCTTGTTTGAAAACTGGGATGATAAAATGCAAATAAAACACAAATAACACACAGCATTCAAAGACCTTCTACAGACTGACTAAATCCACCTTTGCCAGTCCTGTCTCCTCCCACTCTTCCAAATGGGCTACATATCAATTATTATATATGTGGTTCCATGAAGACTGCCTACCTCTTTTTAATTCTGTGCCTTTAAACTGTTTCTTCCACTGAAAATGTTCCACTCCCTGACCCATCTAAGACTCCTTATTTACTAAAAAGTGACTTTGACTAGTTCCTTTAATCTCTTAACTCTTCAGTTTTCTTATCTCTGAAATGGGAACCTAACTCTAGGTTTGATCTAAGGATTTAGTGAGCTAATACATGTAAACTGCTTAACACAGTATTTAATTAATTTGTAGCCAGGCAGTATCATATGTGCCTGGAGGCTGAGTTTCAACACTGAACTGGTCAAAGGCACACAGCATACTTAACAGTAAAGCCAGAACAAGAACCAAGACTTCCTCATGCCCAGTCCAGAGTTCTCTTTAGTTTAAGAAATGGCTCCCCTTCCCTCCTCACCAATCCTAAATATTGACAGACTGGTGAGCAAGGTTCTTCTATTTTTCCAGAAACCTGTTGTTCCTCTCACTCCTTTCCCTTTATCAGATGTCCTAAACATGATACAAGGTAAAAGAAATTTGAAGGGTTCCATGTTTGAACACTGGACCATGCATGAAAAAGTTAAAAGGGTTTATCTTTCAGAGCCTTTGGTGTGGTTACATACACAGAGTCTCCAAAAAAGAAATACTGTGCGGAATGTTTCCCCAATTATGTGATCCCCAAAACCAAAGGCTATTGCATCACATATGTGAGGTCAGGCTATTAAAACCTATGCACACACCTCCACGGTATCCAGGGTCCCCAGAGAATGAAAGCTCTTGCATCACATATGTGAGGTCAGGCTATTAAAACCTATGCACACACCTCCACGGTATCCAGGGTCCCCAGAGAATGAAAGCTCTAATTCCCTAACATAACACTTGAGTCCTTAGAACATGACCCCATCAACCTTGTAAATCCCACTACTCCTCCCTCACATCAGCTCCATTCCGATCATTCCAGCATGTCGGGGCCAGTTTCACAAGGTCTCCCTCTGGCTAAAATACCTTTCTTCTCCTCTTCCAGTCAGGTCCCTTCACTGAGATCTGCTCTGGTCATTTTCACTTAATTAACCGTATCCTCCTCTATTCTCACATGGCACTTTGCTGATGTCTGTACTGCAGCACTTTTCTCAATGGATCGCAATTAATGGTTGATCAATTTCCTTCTAATCTAGGCTCCTGAAGGCCCAAAACCGTATTGTTTACATCCCCAGTGAGAGGCATCCCGCAGACACTCAGTACAAGCCTATACACTGCCTTAACCCTCTTCTGCTGGGACCTCCAATATTCCAAGATCCACAAAAGGGAAGACTC
This sequence comes from Antilocapra americana, assembly GCA_007570785.1. Lineage (NCBI taxonomy): Eukaryota > Metazoa > Chordata > Mammalia > Artiodactyla > Antilocapridae > Antilocapra > Antilocapra americana. The sequence goes on from ML661325.1 coordinate 7,950,602, forward strand.
GAGTTATGCTTTTTTTCATAGCACAATTCACAGGAATACTTATATTTTTAGGTCTAATGGACCTTCCAAGAACAGCAGTTAAGTAAGTCTTTGTGTACTGCACAACTCCTACACAGAACTAAGTCATCATGCAGGCAAACCGACCCAATCCTTCCTTTTTGCAGTCAGTCGTTATCATGAGCCTCCTTTAGACTCAGCCACTACAAATTTTTCTTACAGCTCAAAACACTGGAAAATATTCTTCCTCCAATTTTAATAAATTCCCTGTAGATTTGGGAGCAGAAAACATTTGCTTTATTTGTATCTACTAATAATCAGGAATTCCGATAGGATCCATGGTTATGAGATCAAAACTAGTGGTTATGAGCCACGATTCTTCTACTTACAGGAAAAGTTTTGTGCTTCTCAGATTCTCTACATGAATGCTTTTCAAAAGATACATTTAATGTAACTTTGATCTGACTTTAGAAACAGGCTTCCAGAGGAGGCAGTAGGTCGTTTAGGGAATTCTACCATTTCCATGGAAAGTAAGAAGAAGATAAATAGTTTACAAACCGAAGCACTGAAGACACTGGTTGTCCAGTGGTTAAGAATTTGCCTTCCAATGCAGGGGACACAGGTTTGATCCCTGGTCGGGGAACTAAGACCCCACATGCCATGGGGCAACTAAGGCTGTGTGCCACAGCAAGAGGAAGCCTGAGCACTGCAATGGAGATCTAGAATAGCCATAAAAATAACACTAAATTTAGCACGGGAAAAATCACAGCTAGAAGAAAAGTAACTGACTTCCTCTTCTTTTCCTCACACCAAAAGGGCTCTGAGGCTCTGACTACTCGTTTTTGATACAATCCCTTGGTGGTCTTCTCTAGATGTACAAGCGCTGGTCAAGACTTCTAGGTACACACTTTCTGAAACACGCATTTCTAAAGTCTGAGGTTCTATACTCTCGCTCTTCATCGATAGCAAACTAAACTGACCATCATATCCCCAAGCTGTCACCAAGTTCATATTACTAAAATCTCTCCCACTGGGTCAGAATTAAGCCCACAGTAACAGTGGTTTCTCAGTGAGTTTAGACAGCACTGTTGTAACATGGCCAGAAAAGGATATTCTGAATAGCTTGCTTGTTATACCACCAAACACTGAAAAATTTCAGTTGAAATCTAACATCACCCTCATATTCTGTCACTGTCTGGTTGTGTAATGTTAGCCAAGACATACTTACATGGAAGTAGAAGGGGGAACGAAAACGGAATGAAGAGCTTTACTCCCAATCTGCTGGCTATCTGAGGCTCAGAGAGATTAGATAAGCTGTCCAAGATCATATTCTTATTAAACAGTAGAGCCAGGATCCAAACTCGGGACTTGTCCCACAAAAACATGTGCTTGTCCTATACAGAGAGGCCAGGCTGCCTGTGGCAAAAATCTGCTTCCCTTCTTTTCTAATGGAGAAGGCTTAGCAAATTTCCTAAATGTCCCTATTTCTCAGTTCCTTATCCATAAAATAGAGAAAATAAAAGTGCCTGTCTCTTAGGGCTGCTGTGAAGATTAAATGAGATTAATACATAAAAAACACATAAGAAATGCTCAGAACAACATCCCATATACATAAGAACAGACAAGTCTATCCACAAACAGGCAAATCCATACAAATATTTTATATACATACCTATATATACGTATATGTTTGTCTGGGGGTTCACAGTATCTTCTCAGAAAATAATTTCTCTACTCTTGACTCAAATCTTCTCTACCAACCTTCTGCTCTCAGAGCTATAGACATGCCTAGAGAACATAGCTTCATGGTAAGTAATGCAATAATCCTACTCCCACAACTAGTCTTGCTTATTTTTGCCTTAAAAAAAAGAAAAAAACTTAACTCTTGCCTTGCCTTAACACATATTTCTTTGGGTAGAAAAAGAAGAAGGAGAAACGCCACATAACAGAGACATGTACTAGGGATCTTGGTCAGAAAAGAATGTTCCTCTTAATATCTAGTGGAAAGAATAAGGGCACTAATATAATTCAAATCCATATTTAATGGGCATATATTAAGCATATGCTCTGCTGTGCTGTGCTCAGTCATGTCCGACTCTGCAACCCCACGGACTGTAGCCCACCTGGCCCCTCTGCCCATGGGATTTCCCAGGCAAGAATACTGGAGTCAGTTACCATTTCCTTCTCCAGGGGATATTCCTGACCCAGGGATTGAACTCATGTCTCTGTGTCAGCTGCACTGGCAGGCAGATTCTTTACCACTAGCATCACCTGGGAAACCTCAGGTGTATAAATAGGAAAACAAGACTTATTAGTCTTTCCTCTCTCTCTAGGTCTTTGCAATCTAGCAGGAAAGAGGTGTACATATGACTTGACTGTCAGCAGAATTTGTTTAGTGCTAGGCAAGAGTTTTAGTCAACATGCTCTAACGAACGGCATATATTTTACTGTGGGGGAAACATCTAAGACTGACGTGAAAAATGAGTGCTTGTTTTCCATTTCTTCTTTTAGAGACTCCGACAGAAGGAAGTTCTACTGTTCTGATTTTGTGACTTCATACAAAATTCAGAAGCAAAAGAACTTGGTGAGCTCCAGAAAATACAATCAGAACTAGATATATATATATATATATATATATGTATATATATATATATATATATACTCTTCTTAGAAACCCTGTAAAATT
>ML661325.1:7953384-7972325 GCA_007570785.1 Antilocapra americana
TATATATATATATATATATATACTCTTCTTAGAAACCCTGTAAAATTTTCTATTTTAAAAGTAAATTAAAAAATTGGTTCATAATTACAAAAATAGTACATGATATATTATTTTTATTAAAAACATTGAGAAAAGCCATTATGATCTAATAATTCCACTGGGTCCTTTACAAAGAATGGGATGGGAAACTCGTTTCCATACAAATCACCCAAGCATTCATTTTTAACAGTCACATTAAACTGGTTACACAAAATGTGAAATATTCACATAATGGAATATTATTCAGACAAAAAGGAATGAAGTACGTAAATGCTACAGCACAGAAGAACCTGGAAATCATTATGTTGTGCAAAAGAAGCTGGGCATAAAAGGCCATGTAGTATATGATTCCATATATGAAATGTCCACAACAGGCAAACCCACAGAGGCAGAAAGCAAGAGTGGTTGCCATGAGCTTTGGGGAGGAGGGAATGCAAATAGAATGGAGAATGGCTACTTGAAGGGTTACAGAGTTTCCTTTTGGGGTGAGATTGCTCTGGAATGAGATCCTGGTGGTGTACAACTGTGTGAATTACATTCAAAACAGTGCACTGTACACTTTAAAGTGGCAAATTTAATAGCATGTGAATTATATCTTAATAAAGTAAAAAAGAAAAGAACGGAAACATTATGAAGTCGAAGTCCCTTTGGCCATCTCTCCCCACCCAAATCCCCACAGGGTGCAGATGTTATCAGTTTCATATGACTCCTTATCCCTCACCACACCTAGCAGAGGTCCTTGCACCCAGCAGGCATTTAGGCATTTGTTGCACAGTAACTTCCTACAAGGGTAAGATAATGCTGTTTTGTTCTCTTTAGGATAATATAGATCCCTTTGTAACCACCATCACACAGATTCATCCATTTTCGGATCAGGTGCTTTAGGCAGATACTTCATGTTAACACCATGCACATCAAGTGCGGTAACAAAAGAGCACAGCCCTTGCTGGCTCAAAGCTCACCAACCACAAGTCCAGTTAACAGAAAACCCTGATAGGGACATTCATGCAAATAAGGAGGCACTTTGCATCTGTCCCTTCGGTTTACAAAGGATTTGGAACGGAAACTGGGCTTGGCAAGGCTATTACACTGAAGCCCACAACAGCAAGCAGTAAATAAGAGATTCCTAACCTGGCCAAGTCCAACTTAAACAGAAGTCTTACAGAGTCTCACAAAAGGACTCACTCCCAGAACACTACAATGTTGTATTTCTAGTCTCTTTTTTTTTTTTGGCAGAGGTCTTTATAATCAGGGATACACCAAGTCACATGAACTAATGTTTTAACACATGCCCCTGGGCCCCATCCCTCAGAGGTTCTGATTTATTTAGACCAGAGGAGGCTGGCATCTGTATTTTCTAAAGTTCCCTAGGTCTTTTAGAAACAGTGTTAGGAAATGTCAGGAAGAATGGGATGGGAAACTGGTTTCCACACAAATCATCTAAGCATTCCTGTAACGATCCTGCTAGCCTTACCTGCGTGTGGCTTAGTCCCTCAGTCGTGTCCGACTCTTTGCAACCCCACGGACTGTAGGCCGCCAGGCTCCTCTGTCCATGGGATTCTCCAGGCAAGAGTACTGGAGTGGGCTGCCATGCCCTCCTCCAGGGGATCTTCCCAGCCCAGGGATTGAACCCAGGTCTCCTGTTTTGCAAGTGGATTCTTTACCATCTGAGCCACAACAGCTGCCAGTCAGAAGACGTAAGTGTATTCCCATTTTACTGAGGAGAAAACTGACACTCAAGGATTCACTTTATAAAGTCAGTAACAAGGACAGGGCTGCACTTCACAGTCCTGACAAATGCATCACATCTTCCTCAGGCAGATTCTCCAGACTCCTTTTATGGTACTGGAGCTGTGAAAATGTGGTCTGGTAGTACAAATGTGGTTGATAACTAGTTTAGGTCATTTCAATTGGGACTTAATGTAATGGAGAGTAACTGCTTCAATATCTTTGAAATGCTTCTCAATTTGTGTACCCTTGTTGACGCAGCAGTTTCTCATCATGTCCTCCATCTATAAAGTGCATCCTTATTTGCAGCTAAGCTTGAGTTGGAAAGGAGGATGTGATCTGCGAAGCCCCAGCCATGGAAGTGGAAGTAAAAGAAGCCCACCCCCTCTGGCCTTCTGGGGAAGGAAAAGGGCAAAACAGGTAAACAAAGACCCAGCCTCATTCACACACCCACTCCTCACATACACATTCCTTCTTGTCACCAAAACCTGCTTCAAGTCAGGGAGCAACAGAACTTAAAAATCCTGAGACTCCAGTTTCCCATACAGTAGATATGGGCGGCCTTCAGGCTCCTGAAGCTCAAGCTCCAGCTCTGTGCCAATATATGGTGTGGGAGCAAGAGACTGGAGGCAGCAGCAGGCGGCGGCCAGAAAGAGAGGCTGGGGCCGCACCACCCACTCTCTAAAGTCTGAGCGTGGCATTCAGGGCATCCAGAAGCTGCTGAGAGACCGGTGGGCCAGCAGAGGTCTACCGTCGGCGCAGAGAGGTCTCAGTGCACAGGACTTTGGACAAAAGTCTAGTACCACCACCTCCACAGCGGCTTCCTGCACAGTGTTCCCAAAAGACAGATGCTATTAATAACAACTCAACAGACAACGCCAGGATACTTTGCAAACTAGATAAAGCAGCAAAGGACACCACACAGACTTCAATTCGGATGGCCACACAGATATCCTCTTCTAACTCACACAAGGACATAACAAGCATTCTCACGCAGCAGTCAGTAACAGGTACTAGACATCAACTATTTGTCACACACTGTGCTAGGTTGGTGAAGACACGGAGATAAACGATGCAACAAAGTCTCTACCCGATCAAGTAAGGCTTGGGGGTTTAGGAAGGGAAGGGGGCAGAATTCTGAAGAACCAAGTATTTACTCAAAAAGCTCTGATTAGGAAGTTGAACTTTGAAAAGCTTCAAAGGATATTGTTTATCCAGAAAGATTAAACTATTAATATGGCAGTTTCTGAAAAATGGTCACAAATTCTTTGACATTCCATCAACCAAGAAATTTTGAGTCTGTGTTCCCGTCCCTTGAATTTGAGTGGGCCTGAGACTCCTCTGACGGCTAGATTTTGCAAAGGTAACACTGTGTGACTTCAAAGATGAGGTCCTTTAAAAAAGTCCATGAAGTGCCTACCTTGGCCACTAAGACCCTCGCTTTCAAGGCCCCTGAGCCACCGTGTGAGAAGTCTGATTACTTAGAGGCTGCCATGTTGGGAGGAAGCCCCAGCTTCGTGTAGAGGCCACTTGCAGATGCTCTGAGTCGACAGCCGTTGCTGAGTGAAGCCTCTGGGTCATCGCAGCCCTGCTGACTCGTCTCAGATTCCAGTTCCCAGAAGCGGAGGGACCCTTTGCCGTTCAAGTCTTTACAGCTGAGGCACCAGACGTTTGGGAGCAGAAACAAGTCCTTGCCACGCCCTGTCTGAAGTTTTGACCCATAGTATCTGTGAGCAAAACAGTGGTCGCTTTACGCCACTAAGTTTTGGGCAGGCCTTACCATGTCCAAAGATTTATTATGAAGCAAAAAAATTGGAACAACAGATGAGAACTGACAGAAAACCAGATCAATGACATAAAAAAGAAATGAAGCTGCATTTTCTTTGATTGCCTAAGGCTGGTTTGAGAGAAACTGTTATCATGGGGGACTAAGGAAACTGGAATACTCCTTAGATTGTTTAGAATATCTATTTTATCACAGCTGCTACAACAGGAAATGCCTCAGTTATTTGGAATCGTAGCAGTCCAAACGCATCAGGTAAGATACCACACTCCTGTGATGATTTTCAGTACGGGGCTAACGAACATTCACGAGATGTCGTTCAGGGTTGCCCAGTGACTCACTTTTGCGTATTTTCCTTGGTGCTTGGTGTATAATGGCTATTCAGTAACTTTGCAGGATGACTGCTAGGGTCTAAGGAGCTAGGGGAGAGACACTCCAGACATACCAAAGGGATCATGGTGAGGAAAGGGACTGAAAATGGGGTCCTGGCAGCCCCTGGAGCCTCATCCTTCCTCCTTTCCCATCCACATGCGTTCCTTCCACATTCAAATGCCTGTATCTTTAGACCTTAGATAAACTGTTCTCTTTACTTTTGAACTCTTTTGAAATGTTCCTCTCCCATCTGCTTGATGAACTCCTACTCATTCTTCAAAGCCCAGTTCCTCTGTCATTTTTGCTGAAGCTTTCTCTGTGGCCCCATTTTAAGTGAAATTAAGCCTTCTGTTCTACTCTCTTGCTACACTTTCCACAACCCCGAGTACAGAGGGATGCTCTCCATTATATTTATTAAGTTTAGATGTCTATTTTCTTTGATAAACTGTGAGCTGCCGGAGAGAAAGGATGGTTCCTCCTCATCACCTTACTTCTTGCCTAAGTGCTTGTGTGCCAAACACTAGAGGTCAGAAACAAAAAAACCTGCAGCCTTTGAGTTACCCACGTAATTAAGAAGAGCAGTCTAAAAACACAGTCACAGCAACATCTTAAGAGCTGTACAGAGGAATGGGGGGATGATGTGAGGAGAGACACGTCCTTCAGGAGGGGACCTGGGAGTGGCACAAAGCAGGTGACATTCTAGTGAGGTCTTGCAACTGAACTGAGATGAGAAGCCTGCCTGGGGGGAAATCTATGAAACTGGAGCTAAAAGGTCTCAGAAAGCAACTACTAAGTAAAAGCAAAGTCTGGTCAGGTCTGGTCATTTATTTCCCTCCCTATTGCTGGAGATTCCCTGTTCAAGCTATTCTAAGTACCCTCCTGCCCCACCTTTTTTCATACCCAAAGCCACTCAATCTTCCCAGTTGCATTAAAAAGCAAGTATTATCTGAACAAGCAATTTGTTTAAAAAATAAATGAGTCTTTGATACATGAAAATGTATTCAAGCCAGTAGCCATCAAATACATCCAAATTACAACAAGGGACTACTTTCTCATTTGTAAGATTGTCAAATATTTTCAATAATTATACTACTTGTTTTCTAAGAAGAATCAGGTATCAAAGAAGAATCAGGGAAATCAAAACTCCATCCTTTCTGAGAGGCAATTTGGATATAATGGAAACCATGCAAATAACTCCACTCTGTGAACTAGACATTCCATTTACAGGAGTTTTTCTTCAGGATAAAAGTCTTTGCTATAAAGATCACCACATTGTTAATTAAAAGAGTGGAAAACAGTAAACTACCTAAAGGTCTAACAACAGAAGAGTCAGATAAACTCAGGACTGTGATAATTAACAGTATGGTTTGCAGAGGGCCTACAATGTGCCTAGCAGTATCATATTTAATAACAGCAGTTTTTGATAAAGTAGTTACTGAAGTGAATGCTGAGTGTGACTTTTCCAGTTGCAACAGGTTGGCAAACAGAGGCCACAAAGGAAAGAGAGCAGTCAATAACTGAGGCTGGGCTCATTTAAGAATTTGTTAACAAAGTACAGTATGAAACCGTTTTAATCCAGCCCCATCTGTGCCCCTGCACTGCCCTCCCTGCTCCCCAGTCCACAGAAGGGCGAGCAGAGACGGGAGGGGGGACCTTGGATCCTCTGACCTAGCGCGTTGCATCGTCCCCTGGGGTGGAACTCTCCCTACTCCCACGGTAGGCTTCTCTAAGTCAATCAGTTACAGACCTTACGGGTGCTGCACAAAAAAGAACTGGGACAAGAATTTTTAGAAATTATAAGGCCTGGTGAACATCTGCTCAGGCGGCTGACTTACAGATCTGCCCCGGATCATCCTGGCCTGGGAAGGGAGGAACGGAGCAAGAAGGGGCACCGTGCTGCTCGCCCACGTCTGGCATGAATGGGAGTCCCCTCCATCAAGAAGTCCCATGGACACTGAGGACCTTAAGCCCTCTTGCCAAGCTCCCACCCAAGACAGCTGTCCATTAGGTAAGTGGAGTACCAGGAGAGGGAGGGGTTGGCCTAAAAGAGACTGAAAGAACATAACACCAGCTTCCTTTCGGTGTCTAGAGAACACACAGTGGGAAAAGTCTGTTCTCTAAAGAGCTTACAAGCGTGGGGAGTGCACACAGGCAGTGCTGGTCAGGCACCCAGCAGATGCCATCAGGGAGGACGCACGGGCAGCCGTGTAAGGGACACTTTAATTCCTGGCCCTCTCCCTCTAGCCCATCCCTACCACTGGAGCCGAGACAAGAGCAGGGAAGAAATACCCCAGACATACTTATATATCCTCCCACCCCCAAACTCTCTGAGGTGAGGAACAGGTAAGAAGAGTAGAAAGATAAACCACATCAAACTTTTCCCACTTCACACCCCCAGAGTCACAAGTCTGGACAGTACTAGGAGTAGGGAAAGCGTTCAGCTAGATAACAGTGAGATTTTACAATGACGGGCTTTTAGGAACCCAGAGAGACCAAGAAGCCCGTGGACTCTGCCCAAGGTCTCATCAAGGGATCGGGCCCCTGGAGGAGTGGTCCCCAACCTTTTTGGCACCAGAGATCAGTTTCAAGGAAGACAATTTTTCCATGGACTGCGGGGAGGGCAAAATGGTTTTGGGATGATTCAAGTGCATTACATCTCTTGTGTAATTTGTTTCTATTCTTAATACATTAGCTCCACCTCAAACCATGAGGCATGAGATCGTGGAGGTTGGGAACCCCTGCCCTAGAGGAAACGGAGATTTTGACAAAGCACAGTTAGGAGTTCTGACTAGAGAGGGGCAAAAGCGTTCATGTTTACACTCTTCTGAGTCAAAATTATTCAATTAACTGGTTAAAGTTATCACTGTCTCCACTTCAGATTATGAACTGAAAGCTCTGAAAGCAGACTAAGAAACTTGCTCAGGGCTTCCCTGGTAGTTCAGTGGTAAAGAATCTGTCTGCCACTGCCAGGGACATGGGTTCAATCCCTGGGTCAGGAATACTCCCTGGAGAAGGGAATGGCTACCCAATCCAGCATTCTTGCCTGGAGAATCTCATGGACAGAGGAGAGTGGCGGGCTGCTGTCCATGGGGTCGCAAAGAGTTGGACACAATTGAGCAACTAACAAAGGACACTTCTTTAAATTTCATACACTAATGACTAACGAGAAAGGACAGAGGTGATGGCATATAAATAATGTCTTCATACTTATTAAAAGCTAAATAAATGGCTTGCTAGACAAACTCACTGCAGGTCAAACAAAGAAAGGAACGGGACACAGAACAGACAGCCTCCATAAAAGTAAAGGCTATATCCACATTTTAAACAACAATCTAGTTTCAGCAAAATATCCAGTGTTGCTAATGTGAATCATATTGATTTTGAATTTAATCTGTAAATTTTTTTTTGTTTTAATAATTGTAGAAGGACTGTAAGAAAACATTTCTACATCATACTTTCTGTTTATAGACATTTGGGTAACATAATATTAAAGATAAATTAATTGAACATCAAGAACCCATAAAAAATATTTATAAAGTGTCCTTACATTACACATGCTTGAGAAGCTCTGTGTTATGACACATTAGGGCTTCCCTGGCGGCTCAGACGGTAAAGAATCTGCCTGCAAGGTGGGTGACCTGGGTTTGGTCCCTGGATTGGGAAGATCCCCTGGAGGAGGGCATGGCAACCCACTCCCGTATTCTTACCTGGAGAGTCCCACTGGACAGGGGAGCCTGGCAGGTTACAGTGCATGGGGTCACAAAGAGCCAGACACAACTGAGCGACTAGGCATAGCACACATGACACGTTATGCCTGAGCAACCGTTTAAGGCCATGTCTTAGAAGACTATTTGTGTCACAGGGAAATATTTTCAATACTATATTAACTTAGGCATACAAAAGGTGGTACAGTCTTGCTCTGATTTTGTAAAATACACAAATCACATATAAACGTAAGAAAAAAGAGACTAGGGCATATACTAAAATGTTAACAATGTTTATGCTATAGCAGGAGTATTACAGGTGCTTTCTATTAATGTCTCTGCTTTTTAATAATATTCTGCATTTATAACAACTTTATTATATGATTAAAATTTAAATATTACCGAAAATTCAATTTTTACAGTTTATCTCAAAGTTTCCACAAATTGCTGCTAAAAGACAAAAGAAAAACACCACACTTTCAGTCCAATTCTAGCTCAAGCTCTTTCTTCTCCAAAGAAATATAACCAACCCAAAACTAATATTTATTCAAAACTTAAAAGCATATTAAAGTCCTCTGGTGGCTCAGACAGTAAAGAATCTGCCTGCAATGCAGCAGACCTGGGTTCAATCCCTGGGTCAGGAAGATCCTCTGGAGAGGGGAATAGCAACTGACTCCAGTATTCTTGCCTGGAGAATTCCATGGACAGAGGAGCCTGGCAGGCTGCAGTCTATGGGGTCGCTAAGAGGCGGATACAATTGAGCAACTAACACTACTACACTAAAAGCATAGAAAGTCCTCGTCAACCAGTAATTCACCGTGCTTCAGGAACCCGGGCTACAAGGATGAACAAGGACATGGTACACTCCAGAAGATACCATCCTGGGGAAAGCACAGTATAAATTAACAGTGGTACTAAGGCACGGTAACACCGAAGCATGGAGAAGGGGTTCCGTAACTCATCTGGATGGGGCCGACAACGCACGAAAGGCTGCCACAAGGTGACACACGAACGGAGAGCTAAGAATGCATAAGGAAATGGGTGCAGAAAGGTGAAATGGCAGATTCCCCAGCAAGTAAAACATAAACGTATGTCTTGTGACCTTGGAATCACTGACCACACTATACCAACCTCTCCTGGGCTCTCATAACACTGGTCTTTGCCATTTGTATTGTCTGCCATTAAAATCCATGCTGTTTCCCCAGCAAGACCGTAAACTCTGAAGGGAATACCATGGACACTGTAGACCCATTATTCATTAATGATAGTACCTTCAGAGAGACTTCTAATGGGCCCTGAACTCAACATACTAGCCTTTGCTGGTATGCAAAAAATTATATATCTATTGAGCCTATATTCATATTTTCCTCTAGAAAATTATGTCAAAAGATCAAAGCAACAGATTCATTCCTGTAGTCCTCAAAAGATTAATCTCTTTACTACTGTATATAAAACTTAGCCCTCTTCCTTGCTCTTGTAAGTCAGCCAAGCTCCAATGAGTATGTTTCTCCACAGCAGGCTAAGGAAAGATATACAGACTGCCTGTCCAAGAAAACCTTTCAAGTGTACTGTGGTGATACTTAATGATACTTAAATGCTGTGACTTACCAGCTAGGTGAAACTCTCAGATGATGCTCCACCTGATAACAGAATGAGCCTACACTGCCTACAGCTATGAATAACTTGAAGTAACATATATGTCTAACCAGGGGAAATGTGTACATAAGGTATGGTATATTCACACATTTTTTCCCCTTTATTTTCACATATATGCTTATAAGATTTATGTACATGTCAAGAAATTTACTTTAAAATGTTTCAGCAAAAATAAATAAATAATAAATAAAACGTTCCAGCAAAGAAACAGTAAAAGGGACAGATGAAGCCAATGAGATGAAGTCTTGATAGTATTTGGAACTGTGTGTGTGACCAACACAAAAGTAAAAAGCGCCTCTTCAAGCCCATGAGGGTTTCTAGATAACATTTTCACTAAAAGAAATCTTACAGGAAACGGCTAATTCCAAGTCTGGATCAGAAATGTACAAGACAGGCGAACATCTTTATACAAGATAGGCCTGGAACATCTTGTTGTTATCAGATAACAAAGAAGCTATCAAATGCTAGTAAGGTGAGGTCAAAAGGATCCAGAAACCAACTTGAACAGGCTCCCACTAGCTAAAGATAGTACAAGCTGGACATCAGTATGGACAACAACCAGAATCGGTTCAAATATATCAAATGTGTATAAATATGTCAGCTCATAATGCTACTCCAAAACACCTTAATCACTTTGAAAGTTATTAAATCCAATATTTTGACAATTGGTAGATAAAGAGAAGCAAACATAACAGGGGTGGGAGGGTAGTTGTAAAGCATAAATGACAGTGACTTTGAATGTGCCTTGCTTATAGGTGGTGCTTACTCTATAATGTAAAGGTTCACAATCTCACAAGGGGAGACAGACAAAAGCCCAACCTGAGAGTCCAAACTAGAAGTGAAAAAAAGTGCCACAGAAACAAGCCAAAAAGAGGGCTCACTTTGGAGGGGCCTGGGAGGTAGCAGATGCCAGAGCTTTAAAGGGTTACCACTTGGAAGTTTTTGCGCTTTAAATCATTCTCAAACATGGGTTCCAGAATCACACATTAATTTTTATATCCCTTAGCACACAAGGTTATAGCTTCAGACAAAACCCCATGTGGTTTCATTTCCCTTCCTTGAAATCAGGTGACCCCCGGGATGACCTTTTTGGGAAAAAAAAAATAACTCCTTACAACTGGATGTAGTATCTAGCTTGGGAATTCCACTTACATTCTGACATTGTAAACTTCAGGCCTAACTCAGACTTGAAAGGGATGTGAAGACAACCATGCTCATGTCCTAAATGTCTATGGAATGGTTAAGAAATATAAACAAACATCAGACCCTACCGCCACATTCCTCAATATTAAAAGCCTACTCTAGCCTAGACATTTTGCTAAGTTTTTTTTTTTTTTTTTCATGTTATCCAGTAAATTCTCAAACCCAGAGAGGTAAGATGTATTTCGCCAATTTTTACAAACAAGTAAGTAGACTCAGAAAATCACATCATTTGCCCAAGGACTCAGAGCCCCCTTGAAACATTAAGACAGAGGTCTTCTGAAGATAAACAATGTCAACTCACCACTGACATTTCACACTGAAGGAGTGGCTACCTGAGGGGCAAAAACTTACTGAGTTAGAGTGATGCTCTTCGTTAATAAAGTCACCCTACCATCTAAGGCCTTTTATGGAACTTAGCTTTCCACTTACTTCCCAATCCTCTTTTTGATTTCTGCTATAGACTCCTCCAGTCTGGATGGATTTCCACTGCCCCTCAAATGCCACGTACACTGCCCCCTACCCATTTTAATTTCCAAGTTCCTGTCTAGGTCCAAATCTTTTGAGTTCAACTCACATCCCCACTTTCTATTCCAGGAAGCTCTTCCATCTTTTTCCAGGCTAAGAGTTCTCACCTCCATGAAACCTGCTATCTGGACCACACAACTCCATATAAGGTCACTGCTCTGTTTCACATGTATATTTCTGGCATCTGTAGCCTGTAAATTCCTTGAAGGCAGGGGTTAGTACTGATTTATCCCCTTTGGATGGTAAAAGATACAAAATACACTATAAACAAGGGTCAATGTTAGTTTGGATGCAGGCAATTAGCCTGCTTAGGAACCTATACTCTCTCAGCATTTCTCATAAACTTGAGGTTACCATAATCCATTATTCCCTGCCAGTTAGAGAAAGGTCAGCTAGAGACAGACAGCAACATCAAAGCTGTTTCATTAAGCAAGGCAGCAGGCGTGCCTTCCTGATTTGTACAACTTTACTCCCTCTGGTCCTTAGATCCCTGAAAGAACATTCCATTATCATTCAAGGCTGTGGAGATTCCATCCTGTTTTTCTCTCTTGGATTAGAAGTACTAGCAGCGCCAAGTACTAACAAATGAGGAGTTTTTTTTTTAACATGTGGAAAAATATGTATCGCATAAAATTTACCATCTTAACCACGTTAAAGTACAGTTCAGTGATATTAAATATTCACACTGTTGTGCTAACATCACCAACATCCATTTCAAGAACTTTTCATCTTGTAGAACTGAAACTCTGTACTCATCAAACAACAGCTCCCCATTCTTCCCGCCTCCTAGTTACTGGCAAGCCTCTATGAATTTGACTCCTCTGGGTACTTCATATGAGTGGGATTACACAATTCGTCCTTCTGGGATTGGCTTATTTTAATTAGCATAATGTCATCAAGATTCATTCATGGTGCATCATGGCCTCGTGTAAAAATTTCCTTTCTTTCTAAGGATGAATAACATTCCACTGTATGTATATCCACACTTTGTTTATCTGTTGATAGACATATGGGTTGCTTCCAAATGAGGAATTCTGATCCAATGCTGGTGACAAGAAGCTCAGGAGACTGGCCCTGGAATGGAGCAGTCTCTCTCTGATGCTGTGAACACAAAGCATCAATCCAGTGACTAGGACCACGGAACACAAAACTGCTAAAAGGAATTTCCATAGGGTTCTCTCTCCTGGGAACTGGGACTAGAAAGAGCTTCTGTTTAATTACTCAAATAATATGTTGGAATACAGCTGTGGCTGCCTTGGATGGTCTAGAAACAAATCCTGAATTCACTCTAGTTTCTGCGGACCTCCCTTCTCCCTTGCTCTTTTCTTTCCCTCAGCTTTGATACATAATTGACGTATAACACTGTGCTAAGCTTAAGGTATATACAACATGCCGATTTGATACGCTGCATGCCTGTCGCATGCTGGTACGACTCATATGCCGCAATACGAGCACCACTGTAGCGTTCGCTACCACCTTCACTCACATCACATTCTTTGCTGTGGCAAGAACCTTTAAGATATACTCTCCTAGAACTTTTCAAGTGTACAATAAACTAAAATTATAACGCTGCGCATTACATCTCCAGAAATTATTCATCTTCTGATTTGAAGTTTGTACCCTTCGATTAACATCTCTTCAATCTCCCCACCCCCTGGTCTCTGGTAGCCAGTATTCTACGATTTCTTTAAGTCTAGCTTGTTTTATATGCCACACATAAGTGAGACCATACAGTATCAGTCTTTCTCTGGCTTATTTCATTCAGTATAATGCCCTCAAGGTCTAGTCACGTTGCTGCAAATAGCAGGATTTCTCTCTCTCTCATGGCTGAATATTACTGTATTGTGTGTGGGGGGGGTCACATCTTCTTTATCCATTCATCTACTGATGGACACTTGGATTGTTTTCATATCTTGGCTATTGTGAATAATGCTGCAATCACCATTGTGGTATACATATGGCTTCAATATCCTACTTTCACTTCCTTTGAATATATACTCAGAAGTGGAACTGCTGGATCATATGACAACTCTATTTTTAGTGTGGTGGTGGTGGTTTAGTCGCTAAGTCCTGTCCGGCTCTTGCGACCCCATGGACTGTAGCCCACCCCACCAGGCTCCTCTGTCCATGAGATTTTCCAGGCAAGAATCCTGGAGTGGGTTGCCATTTCCTTCTCCAGGGGATCTTCAGGACCCAGGGATTGAACCTCGGTCTCTTGCATTGCAGATGGATTCCTGTATTGCAGCTGGATTCTTTACTGATGGAGCTATGAGGGAAGCCCCTTCCATACTGTTTTCCATAGTGGCTGTGACAATCTGCATTCTCACCACCACTAAAACAAGGGTTCCCCTTACTCTACAGTGGCAAGTATTCTTGCCAATACTTGTCTCTGGTCTATTTGAGGAATAGCTGTTCTAACAGGGGTGAAGGAATAGCTCATTATGGCTTTGACTGGCATTTCTCTAGTGATTCCTGACCGTGGGTTCATTTTCATGAACTGTTGACCATTTTTACTTCTCCGTCCACATGTTCTCGCTCGCCTGCCTCTCCAGTCTCATAGCCCTCTACTTTCATCATCCTGCTGATGGGCCAGCAAGACTAAACTTAGTGCCCCTGGACACACAGGTCCTTGCCACCTGGCTTGCACTGCCAGTGGTCTCTCTGGCTAGAAAGCTTTCCTCTCCTGGCTTGCTTCTGGTTATGGGCATCTCTCCAGGAGGCCTTTTTTTTTTTCTTCTTTGTAATCCCAGGATTTGAGTGCTTGGCATGTAATGGCTGCTTGATAAATTATTGAACTGAACTGTATTTGTTACATTCACATTCTCTGTTGAGAGGACAAGTTTAAAGAAAAATTCAAGGTCAACGGGATTACAGGTAATTTTTATTTATACTTCAATATTGTTCAAGCTTTCTAATGATGTGATGACCTTGCAAATTTTAGAAAAATTTAAGAACACTCTGATCAAGAATAAAGTGGAGGAATCAGTGTACCAGATTTCAAGACTTATCAAAAAGCTAGAGTTATCAAGAGTATGGAGTATTGCAGAAGGATAGACACATGGGAACCACGGATCAGTACAGAGAACCCAGAAACAGACCAACACAAATATACCCAACTACCTTATGACAAATGGAGAAGGAAATGGCTATTCTTGCCTGGGAAATCCCATGGACAGAGGAGCCTGGCAGCGCAGTCTTGTCAACAAACGGTGCTGGAGCAATCAAGCATCCACTCCAAGTAACAATGATACTATTAATATTAATAAAAATAATGAATAGAATAAAAATCTCAATCTAGGTCTCACATCTTATATAAAAATTAACTTATGGGGCTTATGGGGCTGGTGCACTGGGATGACCCTGTGGGATGGGATGGGGAGGGAGGTGGGGAACACATGTTCAGGATGGGGAACACATGTACACCCGTGGCGGATTCATGTCAATGTATGGCAAAACCACTACAATATTGTAAAGTAATTAGCCTCCAATTAAAATAAATAAATTTATATTAGAAAAAAACAAAATTAAGCACCCCCCCAAAAAAAGAAAACTTTCTGGAAAACTAATCCCAAAAAAGGAGAGAAAAATAAACTCAAAAAGGGGTAAAATACACAAAAAAACTTAAATTATAAATGAATACTACATGACAACACTTAAATAATTTTAAAACTTAAAAAAAAAGAATTTCTAGGATTATTTTATGATGATTAAAGAGCAATTCAGTTTATGTATATTTAACCCCTTAATAACAGAGCCCAAGTTGCCTCATTAAATTGTTAACAAAGATCACGGACTTAAGTGAAAAATATAAAATCAAAATATTTGGAAGGAAAAACACAGAGAAAATCTCTGCAACAGGGCTAGGCAGAGTTCTTGTAGTTGACCAAAATACAACCCATAAAAAGAAAAATTGGTAAAAAGGGCTTCATCCAAATCAAAATCTCCTCTTTGCCCTGTTTGGCAGATGAAAAGACAAGCTTCACACTGGGAGAAAATATTTGCAAACCATGTACTGACAAGAACTGATAGCTTTAGCATATACAGAACTCTCAAAACTCAACAGCAGAGCTTCCCCAGTGACTCGGTGGTAAAGAACCCACTTGCCGATGCAGGAGACACAGGGTTGACCCCACCGTCCTCAGGACAACTGAGCTTGTGTGCCACAACTACTGAGCGCATGAGGTACAACTACTGAAGACTGCATGCCCCAGAGCCTGTGTTCTGCAGCAAGAGAAGCCACCACAGTGAGAAGTCCACGAACGACAATGAAGAGTAGCCCCTGCTTGCCACAACGAGAGAGAAGCTCATGCAGCAACAAAGGCCCAGCACAGGCAAAAGTCAATAAATAATTTTAAATATACGTAAAACATTTTTTTAAAACTCCACAGTAAAAAACAAAGAATCCAAATAGATAATAGACAAAAGACTTGAAGAGAGACATTTGACCAAAGAGTATATACAGGTGGCAAATAATCACATGAAAAGATATTCAACAACAGTGACCATTAGGGAATGTAACCAATGGGTGAGTAGTTAAACACATGAACTGTTTGTTTTACATCCATGCTTTGGAATATTACTCAGCAATGAAAAAGAATGGACTAACGTGTAACAATGTGGGTGAATCTCCAGTGAATTATGCTGAATGAGAAAACCAGTCCTCCACAGTTCTACTGTGTGAATCCACTTATACAAAACTCTTGAAATAATATGTTAACATAGAGAAGAAATCACAGGTTAAGGATGTGGTGGGCATGGGACAGCAGAGGTAAATTTGGAAATGTGGCTGCAGTATGTGCAGACAAGTATTCTCTAAAAACTTCGGTTTTCTTTGTGAATGGGAAGGCAAGGCCGTCTTCTAAGACCAAAGGGATGGATTAACTTTTATTCCTAGAATCTAACCCAGTTTCTGGGACACACATCTTTTAATAAATGAGCTTACTGAACAATAAGAATCAATACACAATTTTCTCCAAACTAGCCACTAGGGGGCAGTGCTGCAGCCTAGCTTTTCCCCTAATCTTTCAATCCAGTGAAAACAACAGAAATTTACTGGGCAATGTGTGTCAATATGTTTTTTTTTTTTCTCAAGAAGGTATGTTTTCAACTTTACATCCGTGTATACATGTGTGTTCACACGTGCATGCACACACAGACACATGCAGACTGTGGAATGGTGGGAGCGCAGTTTCTTCTGCCGGCCTCTCACTGCAACCATACTGTCACCCCCAAGGTAACACTCAGCATTTCCCAGAGGTTACTTTTTGGTAATTCCTCGAGGGCATACAGCAAATAATGAACAGACCCTTTACACTTTCTTACAATTGATAACTTAGACATTAATGAAGGAATCCCTAAAGTTAATCCTGGTAACTAACACACATTTTCCATAGCTTCAAGTTGATTTTTTTTTTAAACCCCTATACCTACCACCGACCCAAATTAAATAAAAGGGAGATTAAAAAATAAATTTTAAAGGGTGTAATCTATTTCATAAATTTCTTTTTCTTTTGTTTCAGATTCCTAACACATTCTTATAATAAAGATTTCTCAATCTATAATATCACATGGCTAACATATATAACAGAATAAGCAGCAGTTTGGGGGTGTGTGTTTAGTTATGGGGCTAGAAAATTTCCTACTTTGGTTCTAGTGAACTTGGGCCTCTAATGAACAGAAGGAGCTGACAGGGTTCTAACTTAAAATCCGCTTTCCAAGAAATTCTCAGAACACCCAAAGAAAAGAAGAGGTAAAGGAAGACCGTTCCCCAGGAGTTTAGGGTTACACAAACCAGCTCAGCTTCAACTCAGAGAAGCGAACATCCCCAGTAGGGGAGACTTCCAGTCATACCGATGGAACACATCACACCCTAGCCCAGGAAAACCTGCTGGTTTGGCCTTACAGTCTGGAGTAGAGGGAGATAATGAAAAGGCTGAAGTCATCTTATGACTTGAGGCTGTAAAGTACTTCAAATGAGGGGAAAAGGTGCTTGACCCCAAAGCCTCTGAATGCAGTTATTTTGAGCTAAAGTTGCTTGGAAACAAAAATACCCAAGAAATGGATCACAAGGAGAGTCTGGGTGATAGAGTTGAAGTAGTTATCAGTCAATGTAGATAAAGTGTCAAATTGCAAACTGCTTCAAAAACAAAGTTTCAAGGTTGTTTAGGGCAGTGTTCTAACTTGACAATTAAGTCTCATTTTTACTGGATACTTTATTCCACTAGCTGGTAAGGTATGGTATTACACTTCGATTGATAGTCTTCTGAAGCTCTTGCGGCGAAACAGTTATTTTTCTTTTTCTTTTATACGTGTGAAAGATTAATAGCAAATTACTCTTCCTTCCTAATCTAAAAATGCACCTTTGCTAATGAACTGATATGGCCCTCAAGAGGAGAAAAGCTTCTTTCTTAACAATTATAGTTCTTTGGCTACATGGACTCTCTGAAAATGAGCTTTAAAACTGAGATGAACACTTTATTGTCTCATCCCTACTATATTTAAAATCTGTGTCCACTTTTGAAAGTCATGTGCTAAATCCTTAGTCTTCCTCCCCCCCAGCAGATGATCTAAATAGGAGCCTGATTTCATTTACATACACACTCACTTGCACTCCCCAACAACACTTCCTTTGAAAAACAGAATGTCACTTCCTCAATCCAGAGGCCAGAAGTCCCTTGGTTCTGATCTGGGGAGCCAAGACAGGAAACTCTGGTAAGCTTTTGCCTCTCCCGCTGTGGACAGCCAGGGGTGCAGCTGACAGCGGGCAGGGTCTATTCAGAGCTCCCTTGATGCACTGCAGCTGGAAGGCAACAGCTCACTTCCATGCTGTGGGAACGATCCCACAGTCCAGCACGGACAGGCAGTTTAACAAGGGCATTTCACAGCAAGGGAAGAGAGGATGGGAGACCCAGACATCTTTTACAGACCTTACTTCTATGTCCAAACCCAGTCGAATAACGGAAGGCTGATTTCAGCCAAATCTCAGTCACTGGCACCATCTTGTACTTTGACCCCACCAAGCTAGGCATCTCCTGGTGGTGGTGGGCGCGGGGTGGGGTGCGGGGGCAGACCTCCTCACTGCTCACACCAAGCTGCACGACCCTCCCCCAGGATGAGGAGCTTCCCACTTAAAAGGGAGCGGCCGTGCCCGTAATTTCAGTCAACACTGTCGGTTAGCACCACCTGGGAACTGAGACCCTTGATCTCTCCTGACCCCAGACGCCAAAGGGCTGCACAACACAGAGCCCGGGCCAGCTGTAGCCGACCAAACTGCAGTGTCACCTCCGTGGGGTGGGGGATGCATGTGCGAGACGTACAGCATAAAGGCAGAGAAGGGGGACAAACAAATGAGTCACTTAGTCCAAGGGCTGCACATGCCGCTGACGCTGCCCGTGATGCGGCGGCCGCGGACTGGAGGAAGCAGGCGGCCACCGGGAGGGGCAGGCAGGGAGCGCGGGGGGAAAGGGTGGGCGGCGCGGCGCCCTTGGTGGGGGCCCGGCCGCGCGGCCCTCGGCCTGCGCCCCCCCTCTCCCGCCCACTCCCCGAGCCCCGCAGGCTGGAGCCGCTCGGGGTCCGTACGGAGCCCCAGGCGTCAACTCTTTTCGGTCTCGGAAAACAATCAACACAAACTTCCACACGGGGTGCGGTTCACGCGGAGGCTGGCCGGGACGCGCCGCAGCCGCCACCTGGCGGCCCGCCGCCCCGCCCCTCGCGGCGCACCTGTGACAGGTGTGCCGCAGCCCCGGGCGCCCCGCCGCCCGCCGCCCTCCCGCGGCGCCCGGCCCCTCGCAGGCCGCCGGGCGCCCCTCGCGCCGCCCGCACTCACATAGCGCCGCAACTTCTTCTCGGGGGGCGACTTCCTCAGCCAGCCGGTGCACACCACGTCGCCGCCGCCGCCGCTCATGCTGCCGGCCGCCGGGGCCGCCGCGGGG
>ML661325.1:7972725-7997199 GCA_007570785.1 Antilocapra americana
GCCCTTGGTGGGCGTGGGGTGATGGGCAGGGACTGCGCGCCCTCGATGGCGAAGCGACCTTTCGCAGAGGGTCGTCAGCCCGGGGCCCGAGGGCTGGTCCCCTGTCCATTCCCCCCTGCGTTTCAGGTTTCAGAGGGTCAGGTTCTGGCTGAAATGAGTGATCCGCTTTCCAAGAGTTTCATTAACTCTCTCACCCCCTTGGTGGGAGAAGGAAATAAAAAAATAAAAAACATTACTGCGCGTTGGGCTGAGCATACGTTCCTCGCTTACATGATCTTCATTACAAATTTCCAAGTTGAGTGGTGTGTATTATTCCCACTTCACAGGTAGCCTAAGGGCCCAAAGCCTTGGCAATGCAGTCAAGTTTCCCATTCTAGGGGTGGGTCGGGGTTGGGAGTGGTACTGCTCATCTATTTAAAGTGGAGAATTGCTTTCATGTCCGCATTGATTTAGGGTCCTCTTATTCAGAATGGAGCAGGAACTGGCAACCCACTCCAGTATTCTTGCCTGGAGAATTGCATGGACAGAGGAGCCTGGCCGGCTACAGTCCATGAAGTTGCAAAGAGTCGGACACGACTGAGCGACTAACACACTATTATCAGAAAATAAAGTTCTGCTGGCTCCCACACTGCCTCTGGGAAAAGAATTCAGTAGAAGAAAATTCTTCACGATCTGTAGAATCAAGGAGGCAAAAATGAGTCAAAAATACTACTTCATAGTGAACTGGAAAGCACGATGGTGTAGAGCAAGAAACTGGGGTCAAATTCTTCAGCACTCCAACTTATTGACACAGGTTAAGAGAATTCTCTGGGACTCATATGATGCAGATGCCTCTTACTGCGTTGTGGAAAGGCTTAACTGAGATGCAGAACGCAGAAGCACATACCTGATGAATCTAGCATTTTGTGGCGAGGGAAGAGGGGGGAAAAAAAACCCAGAAAACCAAAAACCTTTGGTTAAAGGCTCTTTCCAACTCACAAAGTACAAGCAGCATTAAAAGGTTAGACTTCTCCACCCCCGCCCCGATTTCTTTGAAGAGTGGATAGTAACCAGTTATATCAACAGGGAACTGCTGCAGGCACCGGGGTAGAACCGGTGGCATCTTGCACTCCCCAAAGACATCAGACTAAGACTACTTTGCTCATTTCCCTATCTCTGTGCAGCAAAGCTAGCTGTTGCAAGCTGTTGGACATCCTTCTGATTTTACAGATCTTTGTTGGGTTGTGGAAAACTCAACCATTTCAGTTTGTAAAAGCTAATTCTATACTTTATGTTTAGCTCTTCTAAGCATCTGGGAGGGTTTAGCAATCAGCAACCCTGGGCCCAATTTTCGCAGATTTTCTTCACTATCTGGTGTGCTGCTGGATTGCATGTAAAACCAGGACAAGCAGGCTATCTCGGGGACCAGGGCCTTTTAGCCTTTCACCTGAGGGATACTTAGGCCACATGTAAGGGCTACCACCAGAATTATTTTAACCTCTGGCTTTAAGTACCTTCTATAAAACCCGTGACACAAATATCCAAATATTCAAAGCCTGCCAAATCAATCAGGAGGCGGTGACTCCTGACCAAAATAAAGCAATCCTCTGACTTCATTCACATCTGACTCATGGTGCCAAGTCTCAGGGACTGCAGTCTGAGAAATCTGCATGGCTTGTTTGCAGCTGAGGTTTGTGATGCAAGTCAGGCATACACACAGGAGGCCTTATCTTTCCTTAGAAGAGTAGTCTTCTGTTATGTATCCTTTTATAGTTACAGGATTCAAGACAGACTGCTAGACAGTTCAGCAACCATTAGTCGGGAGTTGGGCTACACTCGGCCAGAAACCCGAGGGTCTTATTTTGTTTAGCTAAAGATGCCACCCACCCATATTTTATTTACAATTTCGTGTGACAACATTTCGAGGCCAATGACAGGAGAGCCCTGAAATACAACAGAGGATCAGCTTCAGAAGTCTTATCTGAACATAACGCTCATCCCCCAAGGGTTAGAGAAAGGGGCTCTTCTTGGTGCTTGCCCCCCTTCCCCAACCTTTTCATTACTCAGTTGCCCACACTTAGCCAGGGCTGCTCATTGGTGGAGGGGCTGCTGATGAGGTCCCAGGTGGCTCAGTCTTCTGGGCCTGAGGTAGGAGCTAGGCCTAGAAACAGCCTTCGCACAGGATGTTCCTGTCCGGGCCTTTGCTAAGTCCTCTCCATTCCTTGCCTTTGTTGTTGTTTTTTGAAAACGCTCCTTGGTTTTCACTGGGGAGGAACGGAAAACAAATTATCTGAATGATTTAGATGAAGATCGGCGCCATCTATTGGAACCAGTTGGGACGACAGTCCCCCTCCCTTCCCCCGAGAGGACGTGCATCACTAGTCTATAATTAAGGCAATTTTGATTAAAGACCACAGGTATTTCCTGGGGGAATTAATGAC
Source organism: Antilocapra americana (assembly GCA_007570785.1). NCBI lineage: Eukaryota > Metazoa > Chordata > Mammalia > Artiodactyla > Antilocapridae > Antilocapra > Antilocapra americana. The sequence goes on from ML661325.1 coordinate 7,975,146, forward strand.
CCGCTACAAGGAGCGCAGTTAATTTTGTATTCTCATTAAATCCCCAGGAAATGACCCATCTTATGAGGAGGGTTTCCCTGGAGGGGCACTGCAGAGATTAGAGAAACGCACACCTGGGAGGAAAGCCGGAGCACGTTTTGCTCCCGCCCCTCCCCCCACAGAGCCTGAGTTCTAAAGGGCGCGCTCTGACTTTTGCGTGTCGTCAGCGACAGCCTGCATCCGTGCCTGTCTGGGAGTTGAGGCTTTGTGGCCGGTGGCAGGTGGATGGCTGGTGGAACGCTCCCAGGAGCGGGCTGGAAGGAGAGATGTCCTCAACGGCACACCAGACCGGGTGATTAATACCGCCCACGCCAAGCCTGACGTCAGTGATCGGACTAGGGGTGGGAATAGATGTTTGTGTCCTAGCCCTTCTGCCTTTTCTCCCTTTCAGTTTAGTTGACAGGTTAATTTCTGCTTGCTGCTTGTCAAGGTCAGTATGACCAGCTGGGCCACCTCAGCTGGTGACTTTCAGGACACTTGTTTCTCAGGCATGTTGAGGTGCGAGCCTCTTTTAACACCCAGGTGCTTTGAGCCCACTTGCTTCCGTCCATCACATTAATCTGACTTACTCAAATCAACTTTCAGCATTTGGGTGGAACTGAGATCTGGAAGTGGGCTTGGAGTGTGGTTGAAGACCTAACTGGGTTTCCTCCCTATTACACCCAATGGGAGACATTCTGGAAGTAAGCTTTCATAAAGAGAAAAATTTGAGCAAGTCGTTCCCCAGTTTCTCCTTTGTAAAGAATAAGAACCTGTGCTAATTGCCTTGGGGCAGTCAGGTTCCTGGGACATCTCTGCTGCCCTGGTGGTGACAACACACTACCCCCAGATCAGGCTGCAAAATCGGGTACCTCTTCTTGGAAGAACAAAGGCTGCCGAGGTCCCCGGGAAAGTGCCTTAGAACTCCAAACCCTACTTTGCAAGATAACCCCTTACCTCCTTCAGGGTCCTTCTACCTTGAATTAGACCTTGAACAGATTATCTCAAGACCGCTTTCCCTAAAATTCATGCATCTAACCCCAAAACAGTTCTTCATTCTTAAAGGTCACACTGCACCTGTTATAAACTGGGTTATCACACGGTACAAGTTCCTGTTTACTTGTCAGAGAACCGTGAGTTCCCTGAAGGCTGGACTGCGTTTTCCTCATTTTTTTTGTATCCCCAGAACCTCCAAGCCTGGGGCCAAGCGCAAAATAGATGTTCAGTAAATGTTTGAGAATGAAGGAACCAATCCTTAAAGGATGACAAGTGAGAGCTATAGACCGTTGGGGCATCCAGAACTCTCAGATCATCCACCTGGACAACAGTATCTGAGAGGGTACCTGTAAGCAGCAGCTGCTGCCGCTAAGTTGCTTCAGTCATGTCCGACTCTGTGCGACCCCATAGACAGCAGCCCACCAGGGCCCCCCGTCCAGGGGATTCTCCAGGCAAGAATACCTGGAGTGGGTTGCTGTTTCCTTCTCGAATGCGTGAAAGTGAAAAGTGAAAGTGAAGTCGCTCAGCCGTGTCCGACTCCCAGCGACCCTTGGACTGCAGCCTACCAGGCTCCTCCATCCATGGGATTTTCCCGGCAAGAGTACTGGAGTGGGGTGCCATTGCCTTCTGCGACCTGTAAGCAGGGGAAGTGCTTACACCCAGAGGGACTGGCCTGATGGGGAGGGCTGAGCAGATGGAGGTAACTCTTTGAAGTTTCACTTGTTAGCCCTTGGATTCCAAATCTGCCATACAGATTCCCCAGATACCCTCCTGTCTGGGACTAAGAATTAAAATCATCTGTGGTATCTGGCTTCATTCTGACAATTCGACAGGGCGCTGCCACTTGTACCAACACACAATACTAGCAGGGCCAGAGGAATCATGTTCCCTGACTGGAGCTGGGTTTCATAGCACTGTGGACCAGAAATGCCTTTCTTCTGGGCCAAACGCAGGCAGAGTGCTGTGCGGATTTGTTAAAATCTAGTCTTTGTTTTGCAGGGGATCCAAATGCCACAGGAGATTTTCTAACTAATTCCACCAGTTATCCAGGATGACTGTTGGACCCGTACAGCCAGTGCTGGGCTGCTCAAAGTTTCAAACCTGGCTCTCTGGCAGTGTCGGTGGTAGCCTTGCAGTATGTGGCAATTTTTGTGGGGCCAATATGAACCTCCCCACAATTTTCTACCGAACTATTAGTGATTTCAAGCTATCAACTTCATGTCTTTGAATACTGAATTAAAAGATGCACAGTAATACACCTTTAGTATTTCCATCAAAAAAGATACAATAGACATAATGCCAAGAGCAAATAGTAAAATGTATCAAAATAGTAACTGATGAATTCTGGTTAGTTTTTAAATTAAGGTATCATTCATATACCAGAAGTATCACACTTTTAACCTGTACAATTTGTTGGTTTTTAGTATATTCTAGAGTTGTGCTACCATCACTGCTATCTAATTTTAAAATATTTTCATCACCCCAAAAGAAACTCCACGTCTATTAGCAGTCACTTCTCATTTCCCCAACAGCATTTGCTGGCAACAACTTACTTTCTGTCTCTATGGATTTGCCAATTCTGAATATTTCATATAATCTGACTCATACACCACATGGCCTTTTGTGTCTGACTTTTCACTTTGTATAATGTTTTCAAGGTTCATTCATGTTGTGACGTATCAGTTTTTATTCCTCTTTAAGGCTGAATAATATTCCACTATAGCCATGTACCATGTTTTACTTATATATACTCATCAGTTAACACATCTTTGTTTCTACTTTTGGACTACTATGAGTAATGTTGCTGTGAACATTCATGTGCAAGTTTTTGTGTGAATCTGTGTTTTCACACTCTTCACTATGCAGCTAGGAGTCAAACTGCTAAGTTCACTGTGACCCTGTGCTTAACTTTTTACAGAACTCTTTACTATTTCCCACAGCGCTTACACCATTTTACATTTCAAGCAGCAGTGTATGAGGATTCCAAGCTGTCCACATCTTCTCCAGTACCTGTCATTTTCCACTTTTAATGATAATTCAATTTCAGTGTTATTCTTTAGCAATTGGCTTGCAAAATCTTCCATAATTTAACAGTCCCTTCTCACAGGCTGGCATGAGCCGGCCCGGAACACTAGTACATACAGCCCTCCACAGAGAATCCCGCTGTCCTTCTCTGCAGTCAGTTCCACTTCTTTTTGCTGACAAGAGTAATACTCAACAGATTTGGATTTCCTTCCTATAGAAAACTGAAACAGAAAATCTCAGGTTTTTATTTCATTTCTGGAATTAAGAAGATTTTTGAATCCGGAGAATCACAAAGTTTTCAGCTCCCACCAAGCACTCTCGGCAGAAAAGAGAGTTTCCCGCCTCCATTTACGTTGAGAAACAAAAACAAAACCCGAAACGTACTTTCCTGACACCCGGTTGTGTCTTCTGGATGAGCCCTTGAGCGGTTGCTTCAGCAGGGCAAACAGCTGTGGTCTGTTTCAACATAATTTGATGTAATCAGGGTTAATTTTGATGATGCAGTAACTCTGAAGACTGTTTTTTAACTGGATTACTGTTGGGTCAACAATCATGTGGCATTACATTTAGTGGCTGAAACAAAAGCCAGAAATTAAAACAGCCTCCCCCCCAGCCCCCTTCTAAATGACAGCCCCGCTGGGATTAGAAGTTATGAGGCACATGTAACACAATTAACCAAAAAAAGAAAGTAGCTGCAGTCAAATTACACGCAAGCGTCTCCAAGGTCCAGAGGGTCCACTGAGAAAAGAGCTGGAAACTTACTTGTTGTTGTTGTTGTTTTTCCTAGAGTGGTGAGAACATGTTAGCAGACATCATTACAACTTCATATTTGGAACCGATTCTGCAGAACAAAGTCTTAATCTTACTTTGAGGGATCTGGCTGTCAGCGTTTATGCCAGCCCAACAGCAGGGTCTGAGCTGCTCTAGGCACACGCACGCTTTATTTAGTCTCTCCCCACTTTTCAGTTTTGGCTAGTCTGAAACACAGCTAAGGCCCGTGACAAAAGCCACTCTTCAACAGTTCTGGAAAGCAGGATCTTCAAAAATAGATGCTTTGGGAAGCTGCCAAATGTGTTGGTTCTTCAAAACCTCTTTAATTCAATTTTGTAGTTCAAAAAAGATCTCATATGTATCCAATCCCCTCTGTAAATAAGTCTCCATTCATTTCTGTTTCTGTGATTTAGGGGATCAAGAAACTTGAAAAGCAAAGAAGTCATCACCCTCCTACTGCACCTTATTTATTAGGAATTCCTCATCTAAATAATTTCCTGATCAACAAATATTCTGAAATAATATGTAAGTGTGACAAAAAGGTAATGAGACAAAGAATAACAAGAATTTTTTTCTATTAGTGTACTAGTGTCTTTTTCTAGTTGTAAAAGCAGATACCCATTTTAAATTTGCTTATGCCCCTACAGGGAATTAACTGGTTAAAAAAAAAGAAAGAAAAGGTATATCCCATGGAACCCAAGAAAAAGTTGAATGTGGCCTCAGGAAGAACAGCAACCAAGGACTAAATATAGCAAGAACGAGGGAGCCAGTTTGTGTGTGTGTATGTGTCTCACAGGCCATATGGTTTTTCATTTCTGAGTATTTTGCCTTTAGTTCTTTCTCTCTGCAAACTGCTTTCTCTATCTCTTACGGTACATGTTTGTCTTATGGCTCCTAAGTTTGTGTTCCTGGTTCAAGCAACCAGTCCAGGCTCTCCAGTGTTCTCAACCCCAATTTCCTAAGAGGAAAAGACACTGGTCCACTTGGGGCCAGGTGTCCACCCCTAACCCTATCAGCAAGGGAAGTGCATGCGCCCCGCACGTCGGTGGGCCACCCACTGGCTAGCGTAAGGGTGGGGGCATTCGCAAGTGAAAGACGGGTTCAATGACTAACTAAATACCTTGAAAGGTGTTTAAGAGAGACAAGAACACCAGTCTTGTTTCTTTCAGGAGATATCCAGTATTTATCATTTGAAACTCAGAAAATACTTAGGAAGGCATATATTTCTATTCAAATACAAAATACGTTTATATTGATATATATGAATATATAAAACTTAGGGGTTTTACATACTTGTTATTCAATTCTCAATAAAGATCTTCTGAGAACCTAGTATATATGACAAGTTCAGCATAGGAATACTGAGGTAAGATCAAGGTCTTATTAAGAAGTTCAAGGTATTTCAGGGGAGAGACACAGATAAGTGGGTGTCTACAGTGGCATGTGGGCAATGTTAGAGCATAAGAAATGATCAGCTAACTATAAGGGAACAAACAGAAAGGGCTTAGGTTTTACCTGTCTTCAAGCGCCTCACAGAAAGGCACAAGAGTAGGCATCAATTAACGTTTATTCAATTAGATGATGTAAGCAGTAGCTCCTTCAATTTTTAGACAAGAAACTTGTCTATATTTAGAGAGCAAGGTGGAGAAAACCGTTAACTGAAAATATGAGTGACTCCAAGTAAGTTCATCTTAGGACTTGCTTCTGAATTTCTTCCATCAATCAAATACCTTCATTCAACAAACATTCACTGGGCACCACTAGGTACAAGGCACTTGGCGAGGTGCTGGTTATGAAATGATGAACAGCATGGAAAGGCTCTTGAGAAGCCTACTAAGCCACTGTACTCTGGAAGCAGTGCTGGAGAGATGCCCTTGAAATTCACATTCAGTAACAGATTACAACAACAAATTATGAGTTGAACTCATAGTTACTTCTCATTCCTGAGTTATTGCTCTATGTTCAGGCAAGTCTGAAAAGGCTAGTTTAGAAGTTCAATTTATGAAATATTTTAGAGACATATAGGGGAGAAAACCAGTTTGGGAGTTATAGTTTAAGGAATATTTCCCTTTTGTCCAATGGACACATTTCCCTTTTTTTGGACACCTAATTCATTCAAGGGTTATTTAATGAGTACTCACTATGTTCCAGATACCCTCCAAGGCACTAGACATACAAAGATAAATGCCCTCCCCTTCTCACAAAGCTCATGTTCTGACAGAGAAGAAAAATGACAGCCTAAGACGCTGGTACTTGCCTATGGTACTGAGGGAGCATAATGGAGAGAGGGAGTCTGGAAGTCACTGGCCAACCCTTGGTATCCTGAGATTCAAGTACTACAAATACTAACACTAGTAATACACATGTGAAAATGTAGCAATCCTAGCTGCATTTTGGAGTGTCACCACTCTCGAAATAAAACCCCATGGCCTCAGAGAGTGTGGTTAGAGTTGTTAATATCTTGAGTCTGGGTGACTAAGAGGTGACAGGTGTGTAGCTGAGACAGCCACCCAAGCCCGATCACAGGCATGTGGAGACAGGCAGCGCTCAGCCAGGGTGTAGGGCACACTCCAGCTCGACAGGCAGGACAGGACTTTGTTGAGGGCTGCCAACCCACGAGAAAAAAGTTAATCAAGAGTGAAATGACAGTTAAAATAAACACCCGAAAGTTTCCATATGTATTTTTGTGGTTGTTGATCCATGAATAGCCCACTCCTACGCTTTCTGAGAAACATTAACCAGATACAAGAGCCTTCCAGCACAAGTTAGTGAGTTGGGTTAGTGAGTTGGGTTTTTTTCAATAAAGTTGACATGTCTGGTTGGGAGGAGGGGTAGAGAAAGGAAGGGGAAGCACCTGGATGTTGCTTTATTACAGGCAAAGGAGGAATCAGAGTGGGAGAGAAACACATCATAGAGAAAAACACGGGAGAGGTAGTGGAAGAGAAAGGAAGAGAGGGAGAGAGAGGGGTCGAGAGGTGCACAGGGTCTGGGCCGCACTGGCTCCAGGGCCACGTCCTTCTGTGAGCTGGCTGTCCAGTCCTTGATAGAGAGGCACAGAAGCCAGCTCAAAGGTCCAGACAGAACAGTCAAATACTTCAATGAGCAGATCTGTGTAAGTATTACTTTTTACTGTAAACACATTAAGACCTCACTGAAGGTGTCACACTAACAGTGTGCTATTAAACCATCTATATTAGAATCATTTGGGTTTCACAGGTGGCTCGGTAGTAAAGAATCAGCCTGCCAATGCAGGAGATGCGAGAGGTAGCTCAGTGGTAAGGAATCTGCCTGCCAATGTGGGCGATGTATGTTTAATCCCTGGGTTGGGAAGATCCCCTGGAGAAGGAAATGACAACCTACTCCAGTCTCAAACTTTAATTGAAGAAGTAGGGAAAACCACTAGGCCATTCAGATGTGACCTAAATCATAAATCAAATCCCTTATGATTATACAGTGGAAGTAGATCAAGGGATTAGAGCTGATAGACAGAGTGCCTGAAGAACTATATGGATGGGGAATGGGGACTCCTAATGGTGTATAGGAGGCAGTGACCAAAACCATCCCCAAGAAATGCAACAAGGCAAAATAGTTGTCTGAGGAAGCAAGAATATTAAGAGGTGGCAAGAATACACAGAAGAATTATACAAAAAAGATCTTCATGACCCAGATAACCACGATGATGTGATCACTCACCTAGAGCCAGAAATCTTGGGAGTGTGAAGTCAAGTGGCCCTGAGGAACCATCAGTATGAACAAAGCTAGTGGAGGTGATGGAATTCCAGCTGAGCTGTTAAAGTACTGCACTTATTATGCCAGCAAATTTGGAAAACTCAGCAGTGGCCACAGGACTGGAAAAGGTCAGTTTCCATTCCAATTCAAAGAAGGGCAATGCCAAAGAATGTTCGAACTACCACACAATTGCACTCATTTCACATGCTAGCAAGGTAATGCTCAAAATCCTTCAAGCCAGGCTTCAACAGCATGTGAACCAAGAACTTCCAGCTGGATTTAGAAAAGGCAGAGGAACCAGAGATCAAATAAACAACATCCATTGGATAACAGAAAAGGCAAGGGAATTGCAGAAAACATTTATTTCTGCTTCACTGACTACACTAAAGCCTTTGGTTGTGTGGATCACACCCTCTTGATGAAGATGAAAGAGGAGAGTGAAAAAGCTGGTTGAAAACTCAACATTAAGAAAAACTAAGATCATGGCATCTGGTCCCAGCACTTTATGGCAAATAGATGGGGAAGAAAATGGGAACAGTGACAGACTTTATTTTCTTGGGCTCCAAAATCACTGTGGACAGTTAACTGCAGCCATGAAATTAAAGATGCTTGCTCCTTGGAAGAAAAGCTGTGACAAACTTAGATAGCACATTAAAAAGAAGAAATTTCAATTTGCTGACAAAGGTCTGTAGGGTCAAAGCTATGGTTTTTCCAGCAGTCAGGTACGGATGTGAAAGTTGGACCATAAAGAAAGCTCAGCAACTAAGAACTGATGCTTTCAAATTGTGGTCCTGGAGAAGACTCTTGAGAGCCCCTTGGACAACAGGGAGATCATACCAGTCAATCCTAAAGGAAATTGACCCTTGATATTCATTGGAAAGACTGATGCTGAGTTCCAATACTTTGGCCACCAGATGCCAAGAGCCAACTCACTGGAAAAGACCCTGATGCTAGGAAAGATTGAGGACAGGAGAAGAGGGTGTGACAGAGGATGAGATGGTTGGATGGTATCACTGACTGAATGGACATAAGTTTGAGCAAACTCAGGGAGATAGAGAAGGACAGGGAAGCCTGGCATGCTGCAGTCCATGGGGTCACAAAGAGTCAGACATGACTGAGAGACTCAACAACAACTAGAATTATTCAGGGTGACTGTTAAAAGGATGCAAATTGTGGGCTGTTCCATCCTAGACCTTGTAGGGTGAAACAGACTTTCTAGGGAGGTACCAGGATAACCTGAATTTTTAATAAGATTCCCAGGTGATTCTTACACATCATCAGCTTCGGCAAAGATTATATGAAAGGGGAGTCCCTGAGTCATGGGAGCACCTCCTATTTATCTCTGCATCCACGGAATGGAGCACCACACCCAGTACAGTGAGTCTACTGAACTGAACTGAATACACCAAAGACGTTTTTAGAGAAAAGTCACTCCATCCCACATCCTGAAACAGCTGATTCTATTTTCCCCCATGGACATAGCTTTTATATTGTTGCAATTCCAAAGTATAGTTAAAATTTTTTTTCAACACATCTTCTCTTATAATTTCTATGGCTATAAAATATTTCATTCAACATGCAATAAATATCTTTGTTCATACAGATTTTTTTTTTTTGAGTTTTGAAAGGGATTCACTTTGGAGACTTTACATTTGTATAGTGTTTTCAATTTATGAAACCCTTTCACATAGTCTTGTTTCTCGCAACACTGTAAGTTAAATATTATCCTCATTTTGCAGATGTATATACAAACTCAGAGATAAAATAACCTGCTCAAGGTTCCACAGCTAGTATGCAGTATGTCAGACATGAACCACAGTCTTCTCCCTCTACATCTAATACCCCTTCCAGGACACCAAACATCCAACACATTTTCTGGCAAGAATCTGACCCCACAGTTTCCTGATGCAGAAACCTGTAATGGAGGATGTAGAAGATGGAAATTACATTTAAAGAGATCACTGGCCAGCCATACCCTAACTGTATAAGGAATCCGTTCCTGCCTGTTAGGGAAATGCAAAAAAAAAAAAAAAAAAGTAATAGTGGTGGAAAAGAACTTACTGTTCTTCAAGAGCAAAGTTATGGACTACCCAAGTCCATTTCTGCAATCCCCAAATAAAGCGGGCTAGAACTGTCCTGAACATTTTTATTAACTGAGCTTTTTCCACAGCATGACAGATAACAGGAGGAGGCACAACCACTATAGGCTGTAAGATGACAGGAAGGAGGCACTGGAAATGTTAAGCCCTTCTAACGTCACCACTGGTGTCACAGAGCGCTTGGGTAGCAGTTGAGTGGTCAGTGCAGGGAAGCATCCCTCAACCAAGAGAAAGGCCTGCTTTTAGGATACACTGCCTGGTGAACACCCTAGTGGGGTGCAGCCCTTCCAGGAAGGACAGACTTTCCCAACTGAGCAGCTACAGAGTCTATTCTGGAGAAGAGATGGCTGAGGAGAAAGAAGTGTGAGGTGGTTTCTAATTTATTATACATGCATGACATGGAGAAGCAGGTTCTGTTACTATCAGGTCACAATCAAGATTTCTCTAAGGATTTAAAAAAAAAAAGCTATCTCTTGGGCTTCCCTGTTGGCTCAGTGGTAAAGAATCTGCCTGCCAATGCAGAAGATCAGGGTTCAATCCTTGATCCGGGAAGATCCCACAGGCCTCGGAGCACCAAAGCCCGTGCACCACAACTGCCGAGCATGTGCCCTAGGGCCCAGGAAGCCACGACTACTGAGCCCACGTGCCCCAGCTACCGAGGCCTGAATGCCCGAGAGCCTGTGTTGTGCAAAAAGGAAGCGCTGCAATGAGAAGCCCACACACTGCTGCTAGGGGATAGCCCCCACTCGCTGCATCTAGAGGAACGCCCTAAATGAAGATCCAACACAACCAAAAATGCATTTGTAAATAATGTTTTTTTAAAAGTCATCTCTTAAGATGTTCTTACTCACTGACATTCTTACTCACTGACGGTTCGTTCAGTGGGTAAATTAGAAACTTGGGAAAATACAGAGGGGAGTAATTTATATATTATATACAGGGGAAGGGCTATACTAAGAGATTTTTCAAATCTGGGATCATTGGAAAACAGCAATCCAGCAATTCTTGTTGAGCCAGTGTGCAGAAAAAGTTCTGCACGTGACAAAAACCAGGTTCTGCGAAATACAGTTCTCACTGTATATATATGTATTTATAGCACGGGAAAAAAAAAAAACAACTTTGCTACAAAGGTCCACCAAGTTTTTATTCTCAGAGTATCATCTTGAAATATCAAAGGCTGGTCACTCTGGGGAGGACATTAATAATTCCTATCAAAGCTCTTTCATCTACCTTCCTATGTATATTCTAAGATGATCCTAAGAGAAAGGTAGGAAAAATACGAACACAGACTCATTAAACCGGGAAAACACAGTGAGCGTAAGTACACTGCTGGGTCTGGGACTCTATATTCCATTTTCAATGTTTCTCTTTACTAGAATGTATTTGGGCTCAAGCATTGCTTTCCATCACATTCTTAAATTTCTCTTTCCTGTACAGAACAAGGAAATCAGAGGCCAGTGTGCTCTGCACTGGGGCTTAAGATGCAAGATTCATTGATGACTGTAAAAAGTTCTGTGCTTTCAGTTTCTCTGGGGGCTGAGAGTGGTGAAGTTCATTTGTGGTCTTACTCGCCAGCATTATTAGGAATTCCTAATAACCATTCTCCATTAACAAACAAGCTAATCTAACCAAACAGATTTCTGGCACATTAAGCTACAAAGGAATGAGGTTCATAATCTATTGTTGATATATTAAAAAAATATACAGTAAACTGTAAACCAATGCCCAAACGATAGCCGTATTACTAACAACAATTATGAACAATAAAATCACTGCAGATGGTGACTGTAGCCATGAAATTAAAAGACACTTGCTCCTTGGAAGAAAAGTTAGGACCAACCTTGAGAGCATATTAAAAAGCAGAGACATTACTTTGCCAACAAAGGTCTGTCTAGTCGAAGCTATGGTTTTTCCAGTAGTCATGTACAGATGTGAGAGTTGGACTATAAAGAAAGCTCAGTGCCAAAGAATTGATGCTTTTGAACTGTGGTGTTGGAGAAGACTCTTCAGAGTCTCCTGGACTGCAAGGAGATCCAACCAGTCCATCCTAAAGGAAATCAGTCCTAAATATTCATTGGAAGGACTGATGCTAAAGCTGAAGCTCCAATACCTTGGCCACCTGATGCAAAGAACTGACTCACTGGAAAAGACCCTGATGCTGGGAAAGACTGAAGGCAGGAGGAGAAGGGGATGATAGAGGATGAGATGGTTGGATGGCATCACCGACGTGATGGACATGAGCTTGAATAACCTCCGGGAGTTGGTGATGGACAGGGAAGCCTGGCGTGCTGCAGTCCCTGGAGTCACAAAGAGTCGGACACTACTGAGCGACTGAAATGAACTGCACTGAAAGATGTAGCTGAAGAGTCATAAACTGTTAATTCAATGACTGGCTGCCTGAATGGCAGTTTAAGAACCATCTAAACTCCAGATTTCCTTATAAAGGTCCCCCAGAAACTACAACACAGTGTATTAATAATGGCTGTAAATCCACTGGATTCCAAACCAAACTTTACAGGAGCCAGCTGGAGTCTTAGCTGATCCAAGGGGCAGTCTAGGGCTCCTGTCAATGGTGGACTGCCTCAGTTTCTGGAGAGGTGCTGACCACGATCTAACAAGACCCATCTTACAGAAATCCTACTGAATCATTTTGGCTCAGGGTGATTTAGAATGCTTCCCACTCTTTCCTTAATGCTTTCACCATTTTCAACAGGTAATTTATCTTTGGCTGCTCTGGGTCTTTGTTGCCGTGTAGACTACTCTCTAGTTGTGGCGTGGGGGCTTCTCATTGTGGTGGCTTCCTCTGTTGCATGCTCTAGGGCACAGAGGCTTCCTCAGCTGCAGCATGTGGGCCCGGTGGTTGGGTTGAGTGGGTTCAGTAGATGTGGTGCGCTGGCTTAGCTTTCCTGCGGCATGTGCAACTTCTCGGACCAGGGATTGAACCCGTGGTCCCCTGCACTGGCAGAAGGATTCTTGACCACTGGACCACCAGGGAAGTCCAGCTTCTTCCATCTTTTAATTGGAATATAAACTGGGAAGAACTACAATCAGATATTACTCCCACCTCTTTTTTTTTTTATTATACATACTTTAGATTGCAGACTGAATACAAATATTGATCAGAAGCCAAAAAGCCCCAGACATTTCTTATCAATTCAATCCAGGCCAATCTGTCTTTCAACTCTGCATTTTTATGTTCTTGCCTCACCACTTACTAAAATAAATACATGAATAAATAGCAATCCAATTCAAATAAGCATCTTTCATCTATAATTATCTGAAGTAAGAGATTTAAAGAAGGGTAGAGTTAATCCATCTCACCAATTGCATCTTCAGTGCCTGTTCAGTCATGCTTGAATGTCTACATTCAATTTACAGAGAATATAAATGCACAGCACTGTAGAGGGATGTTTCTGGCCAACCCGTTTTAGAGGGACAAAAGGTCAAACAGTCCCCTTGCTGTTCTGTGACAGAGTCTCTGGCCTCGGTCAGAGGCTGGGAGAGCTGTGTCTAGATCTGGAATGGATCACTTACACAATTAAGCTCTTGTCAGACCCTCCAACCCACTGCCACCCCCCAACCCCTGCCAAAATGACAGCACAACTTCCCCAGGCAGGAGGATAAGCGAATGGAAAGTAACTATTTTTCTCTACCTACTTCAAAATTTGAAACAAGAAAGGGAATTAATGATGGAAAAAACATTTCTAAGTTTTAGAATACATTCTTACTTGAGTTACTATTCTGAGGAAATGTTTGGAAATCTTGGGAAAGCAGAATCTGATTTTTTCCCTCATTGGAAACCGGTTACTCAAGAGAAAATAAATACCCCCAGATCACCTTTTAACTCACAGATTAAGTCCTATAAGAGAATAGACTGTCCTTAACTATTAAATCCATACCTTTATTCATTATACACAGAATTATACAATGCTGTTTCTGTGTAGAATTTGGATATTCACATATAAGCTGACAAGTTAACATTTAAAAGTTTTTTTCCGTTGATGCTGCCTGCAAGCAACAGTTTAGTTTTGGCATTCCCCCCTACTTTTTGGACATGCTGCAAGGCACGTGGGATCTTGGTTCCCTGAATACAGATGGAACCTGCACTCCCTACAGTGGAAGCACGATCTCTCAAGCACTGGACCACGAGGGAAGGCCCTAGTTTTGACTTTTCGTCATCCTTATCAGATATTAGTACTTGTTGTTTGTTCACTTATTGGTAAAATATAAGTACTGAGTCAAAGATGGGAAATTACTAGGCTGTTATATAAGTGGCAAGTGTTTGGCTTCAACCAGATACTCATTATGTAATCAACTGTGAGAGAAAAGAATGAATAAGTGTGACAGTCTGGAAATACATTCCCGGAGACTCCAAAAGATACGGAAGAATATATGTTTGATGCCTTGAGAAGAAACCCTTTCCACCTCACATACACACACATTGAACACACTTAAGTCTCCTGTTAAACGACCTTATTATACGTTTTCAGAAACCAAGTATATACTAAAAAAAATCTAAAAGTCAGACTCTGATAAATCAATTATTGTTAGTGACTATGCCCAATAGATTCATAGAAGATTAAGAGACAGATCCTTAGAACTGACCTACTTTAATACGATAGCTCTGCAGCTGAAATAACTGGAGGCCACAAGGATGATCTTACTTGCCTAATGCTCCGAAATTAAGCTAATGGTGGCACTGGGACCAGAAACCAGGGTTTTTCTCTCATTCAGTATTCTATCACTGTTATTTTTGATGCCCAGCCATCATGTTAATTACCATCACAATTCTATCTGGTTCCTCAAAAATCACTGCAGGTATGATTCCTAACAGCCTTGGAAACTACTACTGCATCCAGGTTTCAGGCCTGTGAATATTTGTGATTCTTGTACCACAAAATATAGTATCAAGACTTAAATGCCAAATCAAATTAACTGATGTCGCAAAATGTTTTAAAATAGTTTCTCTATTTTATCTTCCAGGTCTAAGGCTAAATATTATCTTTTCATAAATGCCTCCTCTAGCAAGCTTATTACGACTGCCCTATTCTTTATAACGTTTATGCGTGTGTGTGTGTGTGCTAAGTTGGTTCTGTCATGTCTGACTCTTCGTGACCCTATGGACCATAGCCCACTAGGCTCCTCTGTCCATGGGGATTCTCCAGGCAAGAATACTTGAGTGGGTTGCTGCGGCCTCCTCCAGGGGGTCTTCCCGATCTAGGGATCGAATCCATGTCTCTTAGGTCTCTTGCACTGGTGGGCTGGCTCTTGAACATTAGTGCCATAGGTCACATTTTGAAACAATACATTTGTTTATTTATTGGAATATATTCTCTAACAGACTGTAAATTCCATGAAGGCAAGGGTCAGAGCACTACTGTTTATTTAGCAACCAGCACAGTTTGTGGCATGTAGAATAAGCTCAGGTAATATTTGTTGACTAAACAAACGAATTTATCTCACTATCCCATGGTTGAAACAAGTCATATGTAAGCCATAATTGTACCTTTTATGCTGTCCCAAAGCTTCCCAGGGGCTCAGTGGTTAAAAAAAAAAATCCACATGCTGATGCAGGAGATGTGAGTTCAATCCCTGGGTTGGGAAGATCCCCTGGCGAAGGAAATGGCAACCCACTCCTGGGAAATCCTATGGACAGAGGAGCCTGGAGAGCCCATGGGGTTGCAAAAGAGATACAATTAAACAACAACAACCCAAGCTTGGTATCTAAGCTGGAGGATTAAAGTTCCAGGAAAGCAGATTTTAGCTCAGCAAAAGGAACCAATTAGATTCAGAAATGGAATGAGCCATTTTGTGGGGTACTGAACTCTTTGCCAAGAGGCTGCCAAGGTACACAGATCCCACTGCTTTAGGCAGAAGTTTTGACCCTGACAGCATGTTAGTGTCTCCTATGACTTCCAACTCTAGGTTCTGCAGTTCTTTCCAAATGTTTGAGTTTGAGTTAGGTTAAAATACAGTGCATACAGAAATTCATTAGGAAATAACCTAAGAGAAGTTATCTAATGAGACTTAGAAAGCAGATTATTCAGGCATGCATGCCTTTTAACAATTATTTGAGGCATATGAATTCTGAATTCACAATCTGCCATAAGTCCATGTACCTGTATGTCAATGAAGATTAAAAATAGAGTTAAAACATTCTGGGGAGCATTTTATGGTTTTAAACACACACACACTTTTCTATAATTACTGTATCAAGTCTCTGAGGAAGATGGTACCTGAACTCATACAGGGTAGGTGGCTGACCCAAACTCACACATGTGCCTGCTAGAACCGTCAGGTCGCAAACTCCCACATCAGTGACCCTCTCTCACTCTGATATGCTCTCTGATTACTTTCTAACTCCAAATTATCCACCCTTTAGGTTTAGCTATATATCCTCCTCTTGGTTTTTTTTTTTTATTGTTTTTGCCATACATTGTCATGATATCACCATGGGGTTACATATGCTTCCCCTCCGGAACCCCCCTCCCTCCTCCCTCCCCCCCCCCCGGGAAATCTCACTGCACCAGCCCCGAGCATCAATCCTGGGCTGGCGATTGATTAGACACATGACAATTAACATGCTTCAGTGCCCTTCTCCCATCCTCCTCTTGGATAAAAAATACCTTTCTTCCAAATTCAATGGGAAAAGGCCAAATGGAATTTAAAAACCTGTTTCTTTTCTTTCATAGGTATCAAGAATCTCTTTTATTGATTATCAGAAACATAACAAACATCTAATATGAACTGTAATATGACAGTGATTGGTCTGAACAATTAATACACCTCATTAGCTTTTATACTTAAGGATCAACAGTTATTAAATGTGATTTTTTTCACACAGTCTGATGAAAAATATTTCAATTCACAATAGCAACTTTCTTAACTAAAGATTCAAAAAAGGAATATTTTCTTTTTACTGAGACTAAGGTGGGAATTTATCACAGATTAAATGGCAAAGGATAAAAGGTCCAATAGCATTTTATTTTTAGCCAGTAGTTTCTTGTCAAAGGTTACAGAGAGAAGTGGTCTACAATTAAAAACAAAGGAAAATACACAACGTCATCTCATCCTAGAGTTTGAAGGGATCTTTGAGACCATCTAGTTCAATTTCTTCTCTCTTTTCTTAGTTGACACAATAGCTTTGAGATTTTATTTGCTATAAATACCTACTGAGAGTTCATGTTTCCAAGAAATGCCTTCAACTTTCTATGAAAATCATGATCACATGTATTTTTCAGGCATCTTCTGGCGTGACAATTACATATTGAAAACTTTTGCAATTTTGTTCTCCTATATGCATATTCATGTGTAGTACCTCTGGCACAGGGCGGTTTTCCTTAGTCAGTCTTCTAGCTACAAAAGACACGAATGAGTAAATCTTGGAAAAGGGATAACATCCTTGATATTGTCAATTCCCAAGATGCACTGCAGATAGCGTTCAAATCCCATCCCAAAACCTCCATGTGGCACAGATCCAAATCGACGGAGGTCCAGATACCTGATTTTGAAAAACAGAGTATCATTACCTATAAGTGCCTCATTTAAGATCAGACGTTATGATAGAATTTTATGTCTCAAAAGTGTCTTTCAGTCACTCGTGCTTGTCACATCACTGTAGCAGACCAGTCTTCTCACCTTACAGATGGATGAAGGACACCGAGGAGTGAAGAGGGATCTGTCCAAGATTACAGAAATGCAACAGCAGCAAATCCTGTCATGCGCTCATGGGCTTTGGTCACATGATCCTAAGTTTTTGCTTACTGGATACTTACATACAGAAAACTTGTCTCATTAGGCTGTAGAAAAATTCCTAAGAACTGTATTATTTTTCTTTAAATACACTCCTCTTCTGTTTCTTAGTATATCAGTGATAATGCTCTTTTTTTCCTTATCAAAATCATACTGTTCAATATACAGAGGAGGGTGAAGCAGTTTGCCTGATGTATTACAGAGATTCCCTTCCTACTAGTCTGTAAGCTACATCAAGGGCGGGAACTGCATCTTATTCAACCTTTATCTCCAGTGACTACCCAGAGACAGATGCTTACTACATGGTGAGTTATTCTTTGAAGGCATAATAATATACTCTTGAGGACTGCAGTGAGGAAAAACTTCAGCTCCTCTGCTTTAAGCCTGGTGGAAGATGTCCAGAGTCATTTTTCTGGAAGGCTACAAAGCCTCTGAAGTCCATCCATGCACGTTCTACTCCCACATTAAGACTACATGCTAGAAAATGGTATATTCAGGATTCAAATTCAGATTCCAATATTACCAGCCTGGGATACAGTTATTTTATGAAAGGAAGAGAAAGAAGAAGACTCTATAACTCTTTTTATTATGTCACTTGATGGTGGGAATTCTTGAATTATACAATACAGATTAAAATAAATTTATAGTTTCTTGAATTATTTGTAAAATATACAAACATACAGCATGAAACTTAAACACCACAGCTAGTAGTCATTTGGTTCTTTAAGAATAAAGACTATAACCTATTCTCCCACTATTAATAACAATGACTACATGTATTGATATTTTAGGTAATTAAGATTAAGTACTTCTCTTTCTAAAATAAAAGACAAACTACAACTAGGTGAGTTACAGTGAAGTGAGACATCAATAAGAAAGGAGTTATCTAGGATAAAACCTGAGATTAGTAAGCACGATTATGAATAATGGAAGAAACACAGTCTTGAGTAACTATTTGGTGGCTGAATTAACTTTAACTTTATAAGGCATGGAGGCAGAACATACTTTGATTTAGTGAGAAAATGAGATAAAAGGCATATCATACCAGCTGCCACAAACACTTGCAGGATCTGAGCTGGCTGCTAAAAGTCCAATATCCAGCTTTAGCTAGCTTTAAATTTCTCATACACAGATGCCAGAACACTGGCATAAATACCTGGAAACTGAATTCAGAAGAAGGATTCTGCCTGTAGTATTTTTCTTGCTTTTGCTTTGATACATGGAAAGATTTACTTCTAAAAATAGGTTTTCAAAAGAACCTGTTTGATTGTTGCTATATTGGTTCTGTAGAAGAGATGGTAAAAAACTGTGGAACTAATTACAGATTTCATTTGCATGGGGCATGTAGAAACGGGAAGTGAAAAAATTCTTAGACACCTGGGGTGGTTACACATTCAGTGTAGTAAAACACTAGCAGAGGTCACAGACTTGAAGATTTTTAAGGTCATGTCTACCTTTAAGATACTATGATTACCATATAAAAGGAAGCAGATTCCAACTGTTAAAAAAAATTCAATGAGTAAATTTTAAAAATCTTTCTTCAATCAGGCAGGATCCCACCTAGCAACAGAAAAGAGCTTTGAAGACCTCTACAGAATGATTTTAGGCAGAAAGGGGCAGGACAAGGAAGTTAGTAGCAAAGAGTGAGTGGTTTCAGGCAAGGTCATCTTCCTTTAGGAGATGACAGATATCCATCCGGCAGATGACCTCCCTAGCATTGAACAGGTAATTCTAGACTCTCTGGTTCAAGATTCCACTTCTGGGAGATGTTGATGTTATAATTAAATCAGGTATTAAGTCTCAGTTTGGGAATGTGAGCTTAGCACAAGTGACTTCATTTTGGGTCCGTTGTCTCTTAAAATAATAAATACTTATATTTGGAGATGTTAAGAATTTGAAAACTTTAGTTGGGAAAAGAGTAGTATTGAAATGATTAATAAAGACCAGAAAAAGTCTAAACCAATGACTCAGATATATCTAGTTATATATATATATATATATAGTTTTTATATACTATGAATAACATCTTGTAGATAGAAAATAAATTGAGGTAAAATGCGTAAGCATGACAATAAGGTTTATCAACCTAATAGCAAAACTCAGCATTAAAGGAGGAAAGGGGGAAGGAAATGAAATTAAACTTCTACTCTGTGTAGATACTT
Source organism: Antilocapra americana (assembly GCA_007570785.1). Lineage (NCBI taxonomy): Eukaryota > Metazoa > Chordata > Mammalia > Artiodactyla > Antilocapridae > Antilocapra > Antilocapra americana. Next base: position 7,994,698 of record ML661325.1, read on the forward strand.
AACTTGCTTCATTTCATCCTCATAAAAATCCTGTGAAGTAGATATTACCATTCCATTTTATAACCAAGAAAACCAAGGCTCAGAGAGATTAAATATTCCAAAGTTCATTGCTGATAAATAAAGCAATCAAGGGCCATTACTTGAACCCAATTTCAGGCTTTTTGCATCTCTGAAATCTAGCTCCATTACCAAAAGGCAAGTATGTAATTTGACCTTCCCCTCTGCTGAGGACAGCAAAAGAGTTAATAATATGGTTGATACTATTATACAAGATCCTGAAAGAGTCTTATTACAGAAATATGAATAAATAAATAAGTTGTATATACTGAAAAGTACTTGAAGAAGGGGTCTGCAGAAGGGGTCACCAGAACAACTTAGGAAGGCAGAAAGATGATCTTCCCTAAGCAGCTTAGATTTCTAGTTAGCGGAGACCCCAGGGATCGTTTAGCTCAAGCCCCTAACTTCACACATAGAGCAAATGAAGCATAATGGTTAAGAACAGAGTCCTAGTGCTATGCTTCTGTGTGCTCTGGATTAAGACAGTTAACATCTCCAGGTCCCAGGCCTGGATGGATAATAAAAAGGGAGTAAGAATGGCAACCCAGGAGTATTGTGATGATTATACAAGACAACATCCGTCAAACTTTTAACATCATTATCTGGCACTCCTCAATTGGTAATAAACAAATGACAGACGTTATTATTACTACTTTTCAAGGATTCAAAGGGAGTAACTAATCTCAGAACCTGTTCATTGTTTTAACCCTTTTCTATAGCACCCTGGAAATGTAAGTGAAAACTATCTAACACTCAGACCCAGAGCCAGAACAAGAGTCATATTCTTACCACTGGTAGGCTTCTGTCAGTCCTAATCTGTAAAATGAAAATAAGAAAATTCTTTCAGAGAATGACAATAAGATCAATACACTAACCACCAAACATTTATTCTGGGTTATGTGCAAAGTGCTCTTTATAAAGAAGTAAATACCAAAACCTGTACTCTTAAATAATAATATATAATACAGTTGAGAAGCTGCACCTTTATTAGGTGGTAAGAAAACCAATATTATCAAATAACAAATGCTATGAAAAGAAAGCATGGTCCATAGCCCAAGAGAGGGGGTTCATCTGACCCCTTATTGTCCTGTGATATAAGAAAACCACTATTACTACTTTGTAAGGATAAAGGTTCACCAAGACAAGGGATGTACAGACACAATTTTCTTTCCATAATATTAAAATAATAATATAGATTCTGAGGCTGCTTCATAATATGGTTGCAAATTGTTTTTTTGCCAATTTGAGAAATGTTAATAAAATTTAAAGCTCTTAGTACTCATTAAAATTAATTTCAGCCCTTAAAAGTATTTAGGACCATGGCATATTTCCAAGTGATCAGGATTATGAAAAATTCAAATATGCAAAAATATGAAAAACATGAATAAAAGTCAAAGACAGATCGCAGAGACAGGGAAACACATATATCCACTTAATTAGGAAAGATACATTTGGATATTATCAGATATTAGGTAAACATTTAATGTGATGAGGAAAGGTTTCCTGAAGGAAGGAAGCAAGTACAGAAAACAGACCAATTAATCTTTCAACAGATGAGATTTCTTGCCATGTGTGATTTTTATTGTGCTTAAAAAAAAAAAAACAGAGAATCTTCAAATTCTTTCCATCTAAGGAGTTTTACTGTCACTTCAATTCCACAATTTTCCCAGAACTTCCTAACACTATAAAAATACTAAGGAGTTAGTGGTCTAGCTGATAAAAAGAGTCCTCCCAGAACGTATTGATCCCCTTTATTCTGGAGGCTAATCCAAACAGAGCAGTTCGGATGACTAGGATTACAAAACCAAGTTACTCAACAGATTTATAAGTTGGGCTCTTGGAAAAGCAACAACTTTTTAAGCACTTCTCCATTAGGAAGAGAAGGCCTTACAAATGGCTAATTTAACAAACATGTCAAACAATCAAGACTTTTCCAGGTTACTATGAAACCTAGTATTATCTGGAGAGAAAGATTACAGCTTCAACATGGGAAAGTCTTTTTTTTTAAAAAAAAAAGTCTGGCACCGTTAAAGTGGAAACCATGGAAAACAGAGGTTTATAACCTTGGTTAGTTTAGGAAGTCATTGTGGTTTGTTGGCAGACCATGCACATACAGGAGTGGTAGTTCAATTAGAAACATGATTCCCGTACTTCTCATCTCCAAAACATTTTCTGTGTGTTTATGGATACATTTCCCAGGTCTCAAACAGTGAGTTAAAGTTATTCAAATACTTAAATCAGGACACTTACATAGCAGAAAACCTGAGGAAAGGAAAACTGCTTATTCTAAATGCTAGCTTAGCAGATATTTTTAGTTTCTTTCTTCTCCATCTTTGTCCTTTCCCTGGTTCAGAGCCTGTCTTCACAATTTAGTTAAAAAAGAAACACACACACACACACACACACACACACACACACACACACACACACACACACACACACACA